>JAOYMZ010000005.1:181219-203907 GCA_025802335.1 Pinguicula primuliflora
AGGGCTTCTACGATTACTCCTGGAGAGTCTGGCGATGGAATTGGAACCGGAGTCACACTTGATTGAATCTCAACAATTGAATGATCTTCTGCTGAATTTGAACCAAGCCCCTCAGCGAACACAAGAGACTGATATCTGGGAATGGAATTCCCCATCCTACTCCACAAAGGCGACCTATGAGACAATAATGTCAACGGAGTGGGAGCCTGATGGAATCAACGAAGAATTGGGCAAAATCTGGAGCAGATATGTACCTTCCAAGATAAGAGCTTTCTGCTGGCCAGCCCTTCAAAACCGAATCCCTACTGCGGACAATCTTAATCGCCGGGGGTATCGACCGCTTCTATTATCTGCTCCCTTTGCCAGTCGGAGCATGAATCTGATTCCCACATAATGATTCAGTGCCCAATTTCACGAGCTCTGTGGGAACATTGTTTTACATGGATTCAAATTCAACTGCACGACACCGCTGATTTGTTGGCCTTCACTTACATCCCGCTCGCGAACCATGGATCGGCTCAATTCCGTAAAGCCTGGCCAGTCATATGGAAATTCGTGTTATGGTCAATTTGGAGAATGAGGAATTATGCGATATTTCACCACGACGAGCCAAATGTAGAGAAGACGATGGAAGAGATACAAGTGAGAGTTTGGATTCAATTGCGAGCTCCTGGCTTGTTGGGCTTTGAGTATGGGTTTGCAGATTGGGTGAGCCTATATTGTGTCTATGTAATTAGTATGGGCTGTGATGGGCCATGAAGGCCAAACATATGTGTAAATTTGTACATATCCACAGTAATGAATATGCATACCTTACCAACCAAAAAAATGTAGCAGCTTTAATGGAATTTGGGGTGCCGCCACACCAAAATCACGGTACTTCATTCATCTTTGGGATTTGATCAACAAATAATGCTGGATGGCCAGCACCTGCTCGACATCCCCAAACGCACCTTTTGGTGCTTTTTTTTTAAAATTTAGTTTTTATATAATTTTATTATATTAGTAATATTATTAAATTTAATATTTAAATTTTATATTTTGAATTTATAAAATTTACGATTATATAGTTTGGGTTTATATCATTTAGTCATTTGGATTTATAAGATACAATTTTAGATTTTTTCAGCGATGAAGCAATCGTAATATTAATTTTCAAAGAATTATTGAATCTTAAGGTTTAAAGTTTATAAGGTTATAACATTTAACCTTTTGGGTTTATAGGATAGAGTTTTAGTTTTTCGGCAGCGAAGCTGTCGTACTATTAATCTCGTAAAAATTTTAAATTTTAGTATTTATAAAGTTTAGAATTTATAGCATTTAGCCTTTTGGGTTTTAGTTTTTTCTGGCGTCGAAGTTGCCGAAATATCAAAGAAAGTAAAAAATAACACAAAAACGGTATAAATATTAGTTATATATAAAATAGATACATAATTTATCAAAACACAATCTAACTTAGCTGGTAGTGATGGTGGTTGAAATGGTTGAGAGAAGAGAGAGCAGGGATAGATTCCTACCTAAAATAGAATTTTTGGACATTTTTCAAAATTTCAAAATTGCTGGACCATTTGTACTGGCCATATATCACCATCCTTGATCAACTGGGTTACTTTGCCACAATCTTATTCAATCTTTAAATCCTCACTTTCATTGGTTGGCTAATGTAACTCAAGACAGTAATGTCTAGACTCAAGTCATTGATACAGCCATCAAAGGGACAATAAATGTGATGAAGGATACCAGAAGCTTGCAAATGTTGCACTTGCATGAATTGGTTGTTAACGAACTCACCTCCTCCATCAATTTTTTTAACTTTGCTTTGCTAAAAATAAGTTTGAATAATTTTGATAGAAACCTCAAACTGAGGCTGAACATAGTGCTCAAACAGAACATATTGAACGTAAAAATCAGATTTATGCTTTAAGAGAAGAATCCAGACATAGTTGTATGATCATCAACAATAGCAGCATGATATAAATGTCTATGCATAGAAGCTGTTGGAGCAGGATCCCATAAATCAATGCGAATCTTTTCAAATGGTTTAGACGACCAAGTTTTATATGGATAAAAAGGAAATTTAGAGGGTTTGCCAAGCTGACAATTTCACATAATGACGTGTCCTTATTGCTAACAGAACGAATCACCTTTTTATTCAACAAATTATCTACTACCACCTTCTGAGGATGGCCAAGTCGTTGATGTCAATCCTCTTTAGAAGTAACTTGAAATCTATGGGAGAAAAGAGCTACTGCAGGTGCATTGATCAACTAAAGATTATCCCTCTTTATGCCCATCAACAGTATCATTTGTGAGTCTCGATCCTTGACCACAAAACCATTATCAGAAAATTCACAATTCACGCGATAATCAGATGTTAGTTGACCAATAGATAACAAGCTTCTTTCAAGATCATGCAAGAGTAAGACATTTTTAACTAAGAATGGACTACGACCATACTGAATAATTGTATCACAAGGATGAGTTACCTCCAGAAATTTACCATCACCAATCATGACGTGATGAGTACCAGAATAGGGAGAAACGTTGTGAAGAATATCTTCATTCGATATCATATGTGTCGAAGCATCAGTGTCTGACGTCCATTCCTAAAGGCAAGGTAGAGTATTATCAAGTGTAACATGATAAGCTTGCTGAGGATGTTCTGGTTGAACTAAATTGTTGAAGCGCTACCAGCAACGAATTGCAGTATGTCCATTCTTGTGACATATTTGACAAGTGATATTCCTAAATCCACGATGACGATTGTAGCTTGAGTTTGAATTCTACCCTGGTGTAAAATGACTTTGATTAGCTGGAACAAAGTCTCTTTTCTTCGAAGAAAAAATTGAGTTCTGATGAGGCTTGACCCTTTTGATCGGTTCCTTTTCAGCATAGTATGCTGAAAAGTTGAAATTTTTAGTAGAGTGTAAGAGCTGCCTACTTTCAAAACTTTGAAGAAATGGAACTAGTAGGGGTGGTCATTCGGGATTTGGGCCTAAAATTTTGGTTCGGGCCTAAAATTTTGGTTCAAGACTAAAATTTTGGGCCCGATCTCATCCTAAAGTCCGAAGTCCCGAACAAGTACGGGACTTTGGCCCTCGGGACGGCACGAGACCCGAATTAAAAAAATTAATATTTATTTTTTTGTTGCACAATTTGAAAACAAACATAAGTCTTAATTCAACTTTATCACAGAAAAATCAATTCTCTGGATTCTAAACAACCAATTAAGTCATAAATTAAAATCAATTCACTAGATTCCAAACAACCAATTAAGACAAATTAAAATCAGTTCCATGGATTCCAAACAACCAATTGTTTGACTATTTTTTTTCATTGTTAAACAAACTGATAGCAGTAAAGTAAAGAAGAATAACCAAACCAATTCAGGATAATGATGTACGAGGAAGATGTTTCCTCAGAAACCATTACAAACACAGTAAAACTTTTAGGAGGAAAAGGTCATGACCGACTGCATCAATGCATCTTCCTCATCAAGATCGTGTACCGATTTAAATCAGAGTACGGGATCGACGAAACTGCAGAATGCATCACTCGTGACGTCTGGTCTGGTCGAAGAAGGAATGAAAAATTGTGAGGGTCTGACTGATCGGTATGAAATAAGGTTGTCTGCTGGGCTGGGCTGGGCCCAACCCAACAATCAAACTAATTTTTTTAATTTTTTATTATTTTTAGTTCGGGCTTCGGACCTGTTCCGTTTAAAATGGGACATGCCCGATCCCGTCCCGAATTAAGTTTGGGACCTATTTTTAGGACATGAACCCGTCCCAAATTCTTTTTTTTTTCGGGATTCAGTCTTCAGATTTCGGACTGCCGTCCCGAGGCCCAAATGCTATTTCCCCACTCCTAGGAACTAGTTCCTTGAACGAGGGCATGGGTGTCTTCAGCATAGTAGTAGTGAATGATTTATATTTTGCTCCAAGACTAGTGAGTAGAAAAAAAGACATTTTGTTGATCACTCACAGGATAGCCGATACTTGCAAGACTATCACATATTTTTTTGAGTTTGTTGAGATGATCATGTAGACTCACTTCTGGAGTTTTCTTCATATAGGTGGGCTATTGAGACAATTGAAATCGTCGTTCTTGAGAGGACTGAGCATATTCTTCCTTCAACGCTATCCAAACCTCACATGCCGGATCAAGGCCAATAAGATGGCTGATTGCTTCATCTGTCAAAGTTCCTATAATCCAGCCTCTGAGAAGTCTATCAGAGGTTTTCCATTTGACAAATTTATGATTAGGACTTGCTGGTTGCGTCGCATCTACAGGTACAAGTGTTGCTGCTGGCGATCTGCATTCTCTGGTAAGATGACCAGCGTGCTCCTGGCTTTCTGCAGGAGCCATACATCTGTTATCTCCAAAGTTGATCATTCTCAAATTTGAGCATAAGAGTGACAAAGTTGCCAATATTAAGTGAAGCAGAAGACATGATTGTATAGCTTTGATTCCAAAATGAACAATGAGAATTAGAGAAGCAAATCAGACTTCAAGAAATCTTGAGCAAGAATTGTTTGTCTCTGTATATTTCTCAATGTATTGGATGATTTACAATGCTATCGTGTTGTATGTTTTATACATAAATACAATGTAACAGAATAGGAAGAGTCTCTATTTCTCCTTCAATTTTGCAACCATTTCTTCCTTTTAATCTTGCATCCATCTCTTCATTTGAATCTTCGACAAATCTCCATGAATAGTAGATTTAGAGAATTAGGATAAAAGTGTTTCTCACCTTCATTTCATAATAGATAGGGTAATTATACAAAATAGGGTAAATTACTATTCTACCCTTAAATACCAACACTCCCCTTCAAGATGAGCGAATAATATCAGATAAGCTCATCTTGTTACATAATCTTGACAAATCAATAGAGCTCAGTTCTTTGGTGAGATAGTCAGCTACTTTCTCCTCCGTGACCACATGTTTCAGTTCCAACAATTAACTATCCAGCTTCTCCTTGATGAAGAACCTGTCATTCTCCACATCTTTGGTTCTAACGTGTTGGACAAGATTATTGGAATACTAATTGCAGCCCGACTGTCACACCACAACTTCATCTTGGTTTCTTGTTTCAACTTGAGCTCTGACAATAACAGCTTTCGCCACAACATCTCAGCAACTCCTAAAGTCATGGCTCGATACTTCGCTTCAGCTGTTAATCTTACAACCACTGTTGTTTGTTACTCTTCCATGAGACCAAATTACCTGCTACAAACATGCAATACCCTGAGATCGATCTCCTGCCATCAGCACAACTAGCCCAATCAGCATCATAGAATCTCTCAATATCCAAGTGACCACTCTTCCTGCAGATAAGTTCCTTGCCCGGTGCACTCTTCAAGTACCTCAGAATATAATACACGACATCCATATGATCCTTCCTGGGTTCATGCATATAGTGATTCACCACACTCACAGCAAACGATATGTCAGGTCGGGTGTGAGTCAGATAGATCAATCTACCCACCAACCTCTGATACTTCTCATGAGCAACTGGTTCTCCTCCATCTGCTCTCAACTTGACCTTCTGGTCAATAGGTGTGACTGCTAGCTTACATCCCAACATTCCAGTATCAGTGAGGAGGTCTAATGTATACTTCCTATGTGATAGAACTATCTTATTCACTCCATGTACTATCACAATCCCAAGGAAGTAGTGAAGTAGTCTTAAATCCTTCAGCTCAAACTCCTTTCCCAACTTCTCATTCAGTTTAGCAATCTCTCTCTCATCATCACTCGTGATGATCATATCATCCACATATACTGCCAGAATAGTGATATGACCCATATGGTGCCTGAAAATTACTGTATGATCAGCATTAACCTGCTGATAGTCCATGCCTGTCATAGCTCTTTGAAACTTGTCAAACCATGCTCGTGGAGATTGTTTCAGTCCATAAAGAGATTTCTTGAGTCGAAGTACCTTACCCACTTTGTCCTTGGTCTTAAACCCAGGAGGTATCTCCATGTACACCTCTTCAAGCAAATCACCGTGAAGAAATGCATTCTTCATATCAAGCTGATGCAACTTCCATCATCCATTGAGTGCAAGGGAGACAAGCATCTTCAAAGTGCTCATCTTTGCCACGAGTGCAAAGGTCTCATCATAGTCTATGTCATATGTCTGACTCTACCCCTTTACCACCAACCTTGCGTTGTATCGTTCAATGCGTCACTCCGAATTCTACTTCAGGGTGTAAACCCACTTACATCCAATAGCTTTCTTTCCTGGTGGTAGTACCACTAACTCCCAAGTCTTGTTCTTCTCAAGAGCTCTAAGTTCTTCAAACATAGCTGCCTTCCACTTTGGATCAGTTTTTGCAACCTTCCATGAGTTAGGAATTGAGACTCTGTCCAATGATGCAATGAATGCCTCATGTGCAGGTGACAAATGAGAATATGATGCATAATCATCAATATCATAACCATGTCGATCAGGAGGAACCCCCGCATTAATGCGAGAGGATCTCCGTACTGCAATAGGGATAGGAGCAGAAGAATCAGAAAAAATATCACTTGTAGGACCAGGAGCCGCATCCAAGATAGGTGTCTCCAAAGAAGGGACGGGTGAGGGACTGACAGATAGATCTCGAACCAAGACAATATCCTCCCCCTGGACCTGGGTCTCACCACCCTCATGTGAGCTCTCAGGTTCATCAACTCCAACCGACACAATAAGACAAGGGATAAGACCAACACTCACAATACTCTCAGGCTTAGTCCCACGACTCAAGCCTCCATCTCCAGGTTCACTCTCCACTCTCCACTTCATATCCGATAACTCACAAAAAGGAGACATCATCTCAGAAAAATAAGGCTCATTCTCCCGAAATATAACGTCCATACTCACAAGTAATCTCCTCTCGGTAGGGATCCAACACACATATCCTTTTTGAGTTGCAAAATAACCCACAAACACACACTTTAGAGCTCGAGGATCCAACTCACCAACAGATGGTTGGCAATCCTGGACAAAACACACACAACCAGAAATCCGTAGAGGAAGAAGCTCTTCCTTTTGACCAGTTAGCACCTCAACCAGAGTCTTCCAATCTAACACACGAGAAGGCATCCAATTAATCAACTTGGCAGCAGTCAAAACCTATGTTTGGGAAGTAGGCCACCCAGCCCGCCTAAGCACTGGGCGGTCGCGCTCCGCCTGCCCGAATACCGCCTATATATTCGTTCAGGGGAGACTAAGCGGGCGCCTAGGCCGCCTAAGTGCTAAGTGGACCCTGACCGCGTAGAGATCGCCTAACGCTTTCTCGAACACTGGTCAAAATAGCCTTTCCCCATAAGTACTTGGGAACATTCATCAAAATCATCATGCTATGGGCAATCTCTAGAAGACGTCAGTTCTTCCATTCAGCCGCCCCATTCTGTTCAGGTGTGTATGAGCATGTAGTCTGATAAAGTATACCTTGAGAGGACATATACTCACCAAAAGCAAGATTGGTGTACTTGGTACCATTATCAGAGCGCAATACTTTCACAACTGCACCAAACTGAGTTTGAACACTCCTGTGAAAATCTTTAAAACTAGTAAAAACTTCACTCTTACTTTTCATCAAATAGAGCTATGTCACACTAGAGCAACAGTCAATAAAGGATACAAAATACCTAAAACCATTCACAGCAGTTGTGGGGCAAGGTCCCCAGATATCAGAATGAATCACATAAAAAACAGACTAGCTTCTACTACCAGTACTAGCATAGGAGCTCCCCGTATATTTGCCAAACTCACATGCATCACATACCAACTTTCCTTTGTTCGCTTGCCTAGATAATGATGGATAGAAGCGACTCAAAACACTAAATGAAGGATGACTAAGTCGCCTATGATGAAGCGTCAGCAAGTCCTCCACAGAACAATCACCAAACCTAGCGACAATAGATGAAAGTGCTGAGCCTAATCCGTCACGATCCAGATACCACAAACCTCAATGAAAAGTGGCAGTCCCAAGTACCCTGCCGGTCCGCTTCTCCTCAAACGTCATTTTGGGAATCTAAGAAATAATAGCACAGTTTAGTTGTTGAGTAATGACACTAATGGATAAGAGGTTTATCGGAAAAGATGGGGCTTGCAGAACCCCGGTCAAAATCAAGGAATCATCAACCACAGGCTGAGCTGTACCATCAACCGTCTGAATACTCTCTGGTACTGGTAGATGAGTATAAGATGAGAACTCCTCAACAGAGCCAATAACATGGCGGGAAGCACCGGAATCAACTATTCAATCTGTGCAGCGTGAAACAGAAGTCAAAGCATGTGTCTGTGCAGAAGATGCAGAAGCAATCTCACCAAATAAATTAATTCCTTGTACAAATGTAACTAGGACTTTCAGAACCTTAGAATCCAATTTTCTCAAGAACTCAAATTCTTCTTCCATCATCACGAATTCACCAATTAACAATCAAATCACTTAGGTAATAGATACCAACTCAATAGCGCAATCTCCACAACCCAAACTCCACAATCACAAACTTCAAACCACAACTCCACAATTCAACACAAACTCCACATCAATAAACCCAGGAATTTGAAATCAATTCAAACTTTCAAACTCAATGGAATAACGCACGTGAAAGCACAACTGTGGAACAAAACAAAACACGGAAAAATTATAACTTGCAGCGGAACAATCGGAAAAAGTGATGTCAAAAGACTGGCCACCGGAGGTCGCGCGACTAGAAAACTTGCAGCGGTCGCGTGATGGCTAAGAGATCTGCATGATCACGCACGGCTATCGGAGACCCGCAAAGCGTGCGACAGTGGTGGGAGTTGGCGGCGGCGGTGCCGGTGATGAAGAGGTGGCAGCGGGTTCTTGGTAGATTAGGGGTTTTGTGGCTCTCATACAAGTAGATTTTAGAGAATTAGGATAAAAGGGTTTCTCACATTCATTTCACAATAGATAGGGTATTTATACAAAATATAATAAATTACTATTCTACCCTTAAATACCAACAATTGGTGAGGAGTGATTACAGATGCAAGCAATCTTGGAAGAGGGGAGTATACAGTGAGAAAAACACTGTATACTATACAGTCTCTACGTGTCACTATGGAATTGGACGGTCAGTGGGCCCGCGCAAAAGTGTTGAACACAGGGTCCACCTGCCACACCAATCACGCATTACCACGTAGGGACTGCATAGTTTGCAGTGATTTACTCACTGCACGCCCCCTCAACCCAGTAATCTTTGACCACCTCCTTCCATAACAGAGTAATTGCCATCAAGTAAAACCTTATCATAAGATTTATCGGCCTAAACCTAAAAATTGCGGTCGGATCCGAAAAAAGATCACTATCCAATAACACATTACTTATCCGAGATCTTTTATTACTATCACCATCATTCTCATTTTCAGCAACAGATGATGACTCTTAGAACTATATAGGGGTCTTCTCGAAAAAATTAGTAATCTTTTTCATCATGTACCTAATAAAAAATATATAATATAATAAAATATAAAAAATGTATAAATATAAAAAATGATGCCTATCCCAATAATAAGTTATTTTTTATAAGTAAAAATATTTTATTAAAAAAATGACAAACAATTATCTTCAAACTAA
The DNA here is from genome assembly GCA_025802335.1 of Pinguicula primuliflora. Taxonomy (NCBI): domain Eukaryota; kingdom Viridiplantae; phylum Streptophyta; class Magnoliopsida; order Lamiales; family Lentibulariaceae; genus Pinguicula; species Pinguicula primuliflora. The sequence continues at coordinate 190,823 of JAOYMZ010000005.1, forward strand.
TAAGTCAAAGCTAAATATAATTATCCTTCGGACAGGGACATACCTTTGTAATAAAGAAAAGAAAAAAAGGTCAATAACAAATATATAATATAAAAAAATGCTAAATTAAATCAGGCTAAATTTACATCAAATAAAATAAATGACGCACACTCTCGTAATACACGCAAAACGAGAATTCATTTTTCCCGATTTTTTTAATTCTTTTATTTTTCTATCTTCTTCTCTTCTCCTTTCTTCTTATCCGCAGCTTCTTCAAAACTCTTAACCTTCTTCTTCAAAATTTTATATTCTGCAGTGCTCTTTATGAATTTCTTGGGTATGGACTGACCCCACAAGCACTCATGTAGATCCGCCCATGTCTCTAAATAAAAACTAAGAAAAGGGATTATATTGCACGAGTAGATTGCTTTTTGATTTCCTTTGTGGCTTTCCTTTATTCCAACAAAGATAAAAGCTACATCTTCTACATGAAGGAAGGCACAGATTCAATCTCATTGCAAGTCAATCTCAGTAGTCAACTCTACAAGATATTCATTTTTTGTTTTGCAATGCTTTAGTAATCATTTTGGACCACATTATAATACTTTATTTTATCAAAAAAAGAAGAAGAGGACATTTCAACTCATTATTTCTAATGGCATGGGGTGACCATTCAAATATTCCCTCTGAGAAAATTTTTATAACCGTATACACAAAATTTTATGGCATGGGGTGACATGAGTTTTGATATTAACCGTATACACAAAATTTTATAATACTAAGTTTTTCTTTGATATTTTTTTTTTTTCTGAATCCTCCTCTAAACAAAATATTTAACTCTTATATCCTTTACAACTCTTGATTACTTTCCTTTATAGGAAAAGGCTATACTTTAGCTCAGCACATACCCACGCAAGTTACCAGCCATTCCATCTATATAAAGACTCCCAACAAATGTGCAACTGCACGTCAGCAGCCTTAATCCACAAGTTTCAATTTGTTTTTGTTCGTAGCACCCAAACTGTTCGGCGAAATGACCAAACGAGATTTCATTCTAAATGCTGGCAGGATTCTTCCTCCAGGTTTCCGTTTCCAGCCAACGGACGAAGAGATCGTATTCCAATACTTAGCACGTAAAACATTTTCCCGTCCACTGCCGGCTGTGATCATCCCGGAGATCAACGTTTGCAGCATTGATCCTTGCGAGCTGACAGGTTCCCCAGCAGACGATTGCCTTATGATCATCAGCATTTCACTTTTTTCATGTCTTTGCATCATGAAAATCGGGATTCACCATTACTGTTGTTTTAGCAGGCAACTCAAACAAGGACTGGTACTTTTTCAGTAACATAGAGAGCAATTGCCCTGACTCTTGCCTTAGACGAAAGATCAAAGCAACTTGCACCGGTTTCTGGAGGTTCACTGGTTTACAGAAACTGATCATTCGTTCGCCAAGAATACCGATAGTGGGGATCAAGAAAACATTCGTTTTCTACCTGGGAGAAAACTGTCGTGCCAGTAGAACTGATTGGTTCATGCAAGTGTACTGCATTGCCCTTTCGCAAAACAGAGAGAGTACTAATTCACCAAATAAGCAATTTCAGGTAACTTTATAATAAAGTCTCTATCTTTATGCTTATTACTCTTTTTCTTGAACTAAGGATTGTCAACTTGGCTGCAGGGTTCTCAGGTCCAAGTAGGAAAATGGATTCTTTGCCACGTTTTCTTGAGGAAAAGTAAACCAAGAATAGCTCGGGGTTTGGACCACTGCCGGAGAAGTAATCTCGATCCTTCAATGTTATCCGAAACATGTAATGAAGAATCTTCTTCTTCTTGTTCTTCCACTGATTCTGGTGTTGCTAGTGAGGTTTCCTCATATATGGCAGGCAAAGGGAGACACCTGTAAAGGATAGCGGTGCAGTTAAATTAGTTTATCTGGCTTTATTAAGCAAATGTTTGTAAGGACTTGAGTTTAAGCCCTAGTATTGTTTGAATAAACAAAGAGAAAGGAATTTGTTCGGGAATCAAGATACAAGCTTAATTGTTCTAGAATTTGCAGCAAGTAAAGCAAGTTAAAAAGGAAATGCAGTTGAGAGAAAAAACACCTCATTCAAACCGTGTATTATTGAAAAAAGAACATGAGTAGAGCAAAATGTTTGCCAGTTATCACTAGAAATAGAAACCAAAATCTACCGGTTTAAGTCAAAAACTGAAAAACCATAGGTTGGCGCCCCTAATGATTTGGGCCAAAATCATTACTTACCGTTGTCTCAACTTTAAGGACTCATTTATTAGACAAAATTAGGTGTCATTAGGGTGGGCTATAGCATAATACATGTAATTTTATGCCTATTAGTAGTTTAATAGACATGAAATTTTAAATTGATCATCGCGATGTAACAGAAAAATCCATGTTCAGCCGGACTTGAGAAAAGCCCCATTACTAGCTAGAGTTAGATGGGATGATATGCAGCATTCAGATCAGATACAAGTTAAAGCTTAGAAACTAGAACTGAACCCTAATCCATTTGTACCTTTCTTTCTTATACATAGTCTGGAAGTTGGTTTTGCACGAATCTAATGATAGCATGTTATAGTATCATCTCAATAGCGGCAGGTAAAATGCTGAATTTTCTAGGAAGGAACCCCAAGTATTCCCCATCTGCTTGAACATAAGTGCGGTTAGTCTTTACAATCTCCTCGATTTCAATGGAACTTGCTCTGCAAACGGGAACAATATGTTGATACAATCAACACTAACGAGCAAATGCATGAATGAAGCAGAAAGAAATAAGAATGCAGTATAAAGAGCTTTGCCAATGGGGTCTTAATAGATATCTAATATCTATATATCCAAAACCTTCTCGAACTTGAAATGGAAAGATACTTATTGTAACAGATTTAAAAGTAACCTTCTCGAGGACACATTTTTCTCTGATAAGTGTGTACCACGGTATAGCTTGTGCACATTGAGGAGAAAGTCATGCCATTTGAAGTCCTGAATTATAACCACCTGAACACCATTCATACGAAATGGGATATAATGGTACTCTTTCTCTTATCATGTTGTCCATCTAATGGGGTGGGGTGGAATGGGGTGGTGGTGGATGATTAAATGAAGAGTGTACGTTAAGGACCTCAAAGTTTCTGCTAGTAGGGTGGGCATCGGGTGTAATCTTCATTCCACCACCAAAATACTTTGCATTCCCGACGGCAAGACATGTCACCTGGGACCAAACTTCCCATTCTTCATTGTCAAGCTGAGATGAACAAAGCGACATAAGTTAAAATAAACACCATTATCATGTGTAATTGAAATACAATGAAAAGATCAATGCCTTTATTCTAAGATCATGGTTAGAATGGCCAATAAAGCCCTGCAGAGCACCTATAACATAACACAATTTGCCAAGTTCAGCATCTAAGCGGCATAATCACCCACCTAAGCAGGCTTTTAAGCGGCCTAAACAGTAATTCGGACAAGGCGGAAGGCAACATACTAGCGCTTAGGCAGCACCTAAGCGGCCTAGGCGACCTACTTCTCGAACATAGCCTGTAGGCAAGTTTATGCAAATATCACGCTCAAATGAACCAGGGCCTATCGTCTCATGCCAAACAGTTACTTGCACTGGAAATAGTGAGGTAATTCTCATCTTTTGTAAAGCCTTCTCTAACCTTAAATAACAGAAGAAATTTAATAGAATTCTAGTTCTAATCTTAAGTAATTCCAATACAATGCACCATCAGGAAGCTTCAACATGATCCCAATTATTGAAGATTCATCAATTCCAGCTCACGAGTTCAATATCTAAAACGAGCAAACCAAACAAAAATATAATCACCGAGAAAGGAGAGGAATATTCTGAACCTCTGGTCAAGAAGAGGGAGGTAATTAGTTGGGCATCGTTCCGAGAAACTAATGTCCACAGGATGTCTCATCCATGGTAGCACCGGAATGTTTTGTTCCTTCTTCTGCTCCATCGTCGATGTGGGAAGAATTTCCTTGTACAATACCAAGGAGTAACCCGCAGGATCAAGAGTGGACCCAAGAATATTTTTACGCAGGCTGGAATTTAGTTTTGGGCAGAAATACAGTTTACCTGCACAACAGTCATGAAAAAATAAATCAAACAGTGGCAGAAAATTAGAACAGTTTACCAGCTAAAACAATGACAAAAATAAAAGTTAAAAACATATAATGAAGTACAAAGTTAACGTTCAATCAAAATGCATGGATAAAAAGAGCTTTACACGGAATTATATATCACAAAGTTTCCCGTTCACCGAAATGATAGCAATTCTCATCTATTGAGAATCCACAGAAAAACAAGATTGCTAGTAACACGTTTATTGTGTCTGTACCACACTTTTCTGTTGACCAAAATCCCAGTAACTTCCTCGTACCAATTAATATGCTCAAGTACCTGCTCACATTGCAAAATATGGACTTACAAACATGTGGAGCTATAGAATGAGTAATCATATCAAGCTAAAGCAGTAAGCTTGTACGACTAACATGTGCTGAGTTAAGTTGGCAGGCACTACAAGGACACATCAGCAAGTTGGGCTACCAAGCATCAAAATAATGGAGATATATAAGCATGCATCATGAAAGAAACCAAACTAGACCATAAAAGCATATGCAACAAGTCAATCCTAGTTTTCTTTCCTGATCCAAAATCTGTCACACAATGGTTATAACCAGGAATGAAATAAATCGCGGAAGTCACTGTCAATTCACCATCAAATTGCTTTTCTAAAAAAAACTTCAAACCATCAAATTCGAGAATGAGGAATATAAAATACAAAAATGCTAATACTCAATTGAGTACACAACTCAACGTCGTTTTAACTTGTACGTACAAAATCATGACACGAAATTGAGCCAATCACTGTAGATTACGCACTGTCATGCTCGTCTAACAACATGAAACACTTACTTCGGCTTGGATCGAAAGCAGGGGTAGGTACAGGAGGAAGCTCATCCCCGGCTGAGGAAGGCTTCAAGATATGAACGTGGCGGCGGAAAAGGAGGAAGCGGCGGCGGAAAAGGAGGAAGCGGCGGCGGAAGAGAGAATGGCTGCTGGATTTGGAGCTCACCCAACGGCGAGCGGAGCAAAGCCTCGTAAGAACGAAGGAAGATTTGTGCAAATGAACACCAATAGTTTTATTCTTTTTTTTTTTCATTTTCATTTATTTTTATCATATTTTACTAGAAACTTATAAAAGTACAAAAAGAATAATACAAATAAAATAAAAAGGGGGCAATTTTTTTTTTAAATTGCGCTCGTTACGATCTTTTTTTTTAATTTAGCATGCATTGTTTTTTGAAAAATGAGTGCTGAGCTTTGGTCTTCTTAGGTAATACCGATCTTTTCGAATACTGATGTGTTTAAGAAACCTTAAATATGATAATTATGAATCAACGATTCTACAAACACGGATGTAAGGAGAACCAGTATTTATTAATAATAATATTAATTCTAATATATATATATATTATTGTATTTATAATATATGTAATTAGTGGAGTTTTCCTTAACATTACTATACATAAAATTAAATACTTATAGGTAATTTTGACAACTTATACTGCTTGTTATAAAAATTGCATATTTTTATACGACAACACTACATATACAATATGGAAAATACACATTTTCATTGCAAATGTGTTAGAAAATTTAAACCGAAAAAGAAATAAAACAAATTGTAGCCATTTACTAGCAAAACTCTTTTTATATAACCAAACCAAGCAAAATTCTTTTTATATAAGGTGAGGAAATACAATAAATTTGGTTGAAAAAATACTAGTTCTTCCCTACTTACTAGTACCATAAGCAGGGTCTGACCTTAGAATATGAGCACATTCATCATGGTTTGCTACTTTGCTTAGTTGTGCTATAACGTTAGAGAAAGTCATTAATCCAAGCTGTAATAACTAAGGAACCGTATGGACGAGAATTTAGTATACTCTGGCGGTGGGGATAGGTGCAAGAACATGAATTTGTAAGAATTTACCAATCTGGATAAAATGTTGGCCTGAAATTTTGGCTTAAATAAATGGTCCAGTGATTTGATCGCAGGAGCTGTAATGACAACACAATTTGAACAAGTAAAGTTATTTATTAATGTTTTAGAAATTTATGATGATAAATTGTCAGGAAATTGTATTGTTCAAAACTTGATCATCACCCAATATTGTAGAGAAAATGCAACATTTGATTCAAATATCGGAGACCCACAAAAGTTCATAATGAAAACTGGAGTTGAAGACGATGAACAATTTTCCACTCATGCGGTCGCAGAGAGGATGTTATGATTTTGGCTAGAGGCAAAACCAAAAAAATCACAATTTTGCACTCAATTCCGTTTTTGCTCAGCACGTAAATATATGATCAAGTGCGGGGTTGGCCCAAATGAGAGTTTTTATCATCCAGACTCTTGTGTGCCGATTAAATGACTATTGTCCAGACCAATAATGTTGGTCATTAGATTTGCATCAATTATTGTATCGCAATTTAATCTAACGGTCCAGATTATCAATTTTATTTAACCTGGACGCATTAATCTGGATAAAAAGATTTTCTATACCCAAAGATGTATATATTTTTGAGTAATGGTATATATACTTCATTTACTTGTACCATATTTTGTATAAGCTATAAAACGAAGTTATTTTGTTAAATTGATACTAGTAGTTCAAAACAAACTTCTACTTAATTTTAAACAAACTTCTACTTAATTTTAAACAAACTTCTACTTAATTTTAGACGAAAAAATTAAGTAAATGGAGCATTTTTTTATATTTTGCATGGACATATTTACTCTGTAGTATAAATTTAAACTATAAAAAAAAACGAATAATCTTACAGGTTTGGAACTTGTTAAAAAGGAATAATGATGTGTGTATTTAGTATTTACAGCATTTCTTTTACATTGGCGGTAATTCTTTATCGACACTGTTCAACTAGCATTTGCATTTGCCTCTCCAAACTATCATCCAGCAATCGTCCACACGAAGCACACAACGAACCGAAAACCGTGCAAGTAAGTTTCCTCATGCATCCAATCCAATTCCAAGCTGTGGGAGAAAAGCAGCAGAAAGAATTTCAGCACTCCGATTCATCACAGAATTCAAAACATTACTTTCTTATATATATTCAGGATTCAAACTGGGGGAAGAAAAGAACCATGTCCATGTCCGTGTTCATGTTCATGCGGGTGAAATATTAGGAGGAATGCAAGCTCGCTCTCATCACATTTCATTATCTAAACTAAACACACATCTCTCTCTCTCACCTGAAGTATAGTATAATCCCTTCCCCGTCAAATGATTACCGCCAATATTGAGCCCAACGATGGATGGTCTCCACCATTTGTGGGAACAAAGCACTGACGCTCTCATTTATAAGGTCCTGGAAAAAGTGGATCGACTCCTCATCGTCCAAGTCCAAACGAAACTTCTCTTGAAGCTGCAACAAGCAAGGATGAAACCCGTGTGATGTGATCAGAACGGCAGGGGAAACGAAAGAGGAAAGCAGCTTATGAGGGAAACAAATTGGACAAGAGAGAGAAAATTCACCTTGAGGATGCCCTTTTCAGGATCAGAAGCTATATCAGGAATATTGGAACCCGCCATCAAGTAGAACAGATTTAGTATGAGGTTGCTCGATTTACGGAGAATGTTATATGCTTCACAACAATACGATTTAAACCGGGTATAGTATTGGCTGCAAGAAACAGTGGTGCGGAGAAATGATGACAGTTAAAGAGTATGCAATGACTGCGCTTCTTGGGTATACACCACCCTTACAAAGGAGGAGACAAAAAAGTGACAATCGGAAGTTATCGATTTTGTGATACTACCTTTCTGCTCCACCCATGGCTTCCACCATTTCTTTGCACAGTTTCATAGGTGGTGGAAACGGCTTTGGATCTCGACCAAGGATAAAAGCAAAATCAACATGAAAAAGGCGGCCGTCATCTTGTAGCAGCAGATTATCAAGGTGCCTGAGAAACCAAGATTCATAAGGGATCAGTTTAATGTGTTAATATAATAATCAAATACCCAATCTTGGCTCAAAAATGCACAAGGAATCCATGGTACGCTTGCGTACTTTTGGTACATATATTTTTCCAGGACCCGTCCGTCTCTTGCAGGTTCTATCATAGTGGAAAATTACCTGTCACCTATTCCAAGTATATATGTGATAACCGAGTAACCAGCACAGCTTTTTATGAATGTTTCCAAGCAGGATGCTGTTACTCCAAATGGCCCATCTTCATCCGGATGAAATTTCTGTAGGTAGCTTGTAATACTTCGATGTTCAGATAGAATCTGAGAGCGTAAACAACAATCGTTTTTAAGGTCCACCAAGGTTCATTTAACTATACATTATCTATATTACAAAATACCTGTGCTAAAGACTTTGACGGGATGAATTCCAGCATGCCTTCATCCTGCCCTGTCGCTAAAACTCTATAAGGAGTTAGGTGAAGGTCAAGGTTCTCCAACTTGAGCAATCGGTCCATCAAGGTAACCATTTGGATCACCTGATTGCAAATTTCTCAATATACACAATCGAAAGCACAAACTTCGAGAATCAAGCATGAAATATTAGGTACCTACCAACTGGTCTTGCCTAAGATCATCACCCTTCTTAAATATAATCTTGCATGTTTCTCCATTCAAAGTTCGAAAAGACAACCGCAAAGGATGCAATGCACTCTTAAATATTGAGGACTCTGATGCTATGATCCCTGTTATAGGTACCCTTGGGGCTAAGGGAGACCGTATAGGCTGAAAACGTAGATTATATTAGTTGAATAGTAGCATAAAAATACAAAATAACCTTAGCCGTCTTAGTCACAAAACCAAAGGTGGAAAATAAATAGCATCAAAATGGGCATACATTGCTCAGAAAAATGATGAAGACAAAGCCTTGTCAAACTAGTTGTCAAGGCAATAGAAAAGGTAGCAGAAACTATCCTGGAAACAAAAAGGTCGCAGAAACTATGATAGTGCAGAACCTCATCAAAGTAGGTGAGCTCACTAAGAAGCCCGGTTAGAAGATGCCTAAGCTTTTCAATCTTTTTTTGAGTTCCACCCTTCACATTTCTGACATCCCTCATTATAGAACACAACTGAGCAGTCAACTCTGTCTGACGCACCAAACTCTGCCAAAGCTTAAAACCATCATCGTCACCATTCAACCCGGGCGCTAGCTGATCAGATGAGACACAAAAAACAAAACATCAACTGAACAAAAAACAGTGACTTCATGACAACAGAAGAAAACTTTTGGGGGTTGTCAGCAACACCTTTAGTATACTTTCTTCTAAATTCTCATATGTGCTATAAAAACGTCTTGCATAAACAGGATCATGGAGTTCAACCGCTACATACCATCTGAGAAAGCTAGCCAAGTCAATGTTTCCTAATGCTGCCAAATGCAGGAAAAAATCTATAAAAAAAAGCCAACAAAAAATTCACACAATCAAGACAGAAAATTTCAAAACAAGCTTACACCGTTTGACAAGGAAATAACTAAGACGGGACTTATCCGAACGTTCGAAACGGAGAGCATGAACCAACTGAAGCAGGTAGCACTGCAGCTCTTCATCATCAGCTCTTTCAAGAACACTTACTGCATATGCACGCACCTATCAATAAAGATCCAACTTTAGCTGTAAGATATTGTAGAATTTTATGATACTAACTTAACTTCTTAGTTCAGACGTTAAAGTTTTCAATTGTTCGCTGAAAAGATGCCAGGTGGACTAGGACGTGAATATGCTTGTAAAAAATATCAATGTTTTTCTGGTACAACTAGTACCAATTTTTTTTAGTAATTTTTTTGGTTTAACCAGATAAACTCCATAGGTCAGAAACCTTTACAAATAGCTTGATACAAGTACGCTCATAGAGACCACATATCGAACATAAGACAATATTACACCTTAAGAAAAAAGAGTTTCAAGTTACAGATTTATCGCAGTTATTAATGTTTCCTCTTATTGAATTTAATCAGAAAGAAGCTCGACTTAAATAGCTTTTAAGGTCCACTAAGGTTCATTTAACTATACATTATCTATATTACAAAAAAAGCTCGACTTAAATAAGAAACACCGAGAGAGAAAAGTTCCCAAAACAACAACTCAGAGATACTGACACTGTTCCTAAACAAAATGAGAGAGTGACAGAAATGCTAAGAAGAGGAGATGACTAACTTCTTCACTTTCAAAAACGGGTGATAGAAGCTCCAGTGCATCACAAACATCAATTGCCTCCCATTTGCTCATCAGTTCTAGGGCCTGCTTTGCCTCCTGCAGAACACATTAACTAGTTGCTACAGAGAGCGAAGTGAGAGAACAAGGAGATTAAGAATAAAGACCTGATAAATGTGAAACAAAAGGTATTTCATTAAATCTGTTTTCTCCGGTGTATTTCATTAAATCTGTTTTCTCCGGTGCATTTCATTAAATCTGTTTACTGTGATGTATTTCCTTACATCTGTTTCTACGGTAACAAAAAGTGTTGGTACTTAGTTTATATGCCTCGTAATTATTAGGAAGATAACTACATCTATGATGTAGTAAACAAGTTCTCAAGAGAACTGATAATCGAGAAAATAACACAAGTAAATGCTAAGCAGATAATGAATGGTAAGAAGGCAGGTTATAACTTAAGCATACCTAAATTATACCTGAATATCACTCCATTCAACACAGCGCAAAAATTTCGTCAGAGCTCTTTTCTCAGACATTAGTGAGAAACGAAATTTCCAGAGGAGCTGCTTCTCCTCGCCAGTTAAAGTCCTTGTCGGAGGGTATCTCAGTATTCTTTGTATAGATCTATCGTATATCAGATAGTTAGTTCTGTATAGAAATATACACACGCAAAACAAATATGAAAAGTCTAGTGTTTCAGCATTATGAGGAAGGTAAATAAATTGGCCGACAGAATCTCTTAAGCACCATAGCGTCACATAAACACTGAAAATATGATTCCAGGTACACCTCAACTCCTAAATCTCTAGTAAATAAATAAGTGGAAATCTCATAAAAACTGAAAAAAAGAAAATAATAAATGATCATTGACAAAAACCACCAAGGTTAAGTGTGAGGTGTAGCAAACAGTGTCAAAAGGAATGAAGTAATACTCAGTATAAACTTGAGCATAAGAAGGGTTATGTTAGCTTTTGACTAAGCGCTTACTTCCTTTCAGTAGAGCTGGGTTTGAGATCTCTATCAATTATTCCACGATTCAAACTTCTTGCCAGTTTTAATTGTTTGTGCTCAGAAGGGTTAATTTTTCCCACTTCAGGGTCCCACACCGTGACAAGTTCGTTTGTTGAAGCTATGGGGGATGGGATTAAGAAATTTGCTCCAGATTCCTGTTCCATCAGATCTACAATTAGTCCACCTTCTCCAATTATGAAGTAAAATCATATGATTCGTGCAGGAAACTACCTGGAACACCACTCGATGTTCAAAGCTGCAGAAGTCCACGACCACATACAAATGAGCACTCCCATTTTTCAAACTTTCACGCTCTTTAATTTTGTCCATGGCTTTGAATGCAAGCCGGTCCAGCCAATCAACTCTTTGAATTTGTCCTCTCTCATACTTGTTTACAAGCTTCTCCAAACGTTCTAATTCACCTCTCTCTTCTTTAGGGACCTATAGTAAACAATGAACGGCAACCAACAAAAGTTTAACATACACTAATACAAGGAAATTCGGGGTATAATAAAACCAACTAAGTAATGATGTTCAACCTTTCCAGGAGTACTTGTATTGATAGAACCATCTGCTTCTTTGCCTGCCCATAGCCTAAGCTTATGCTTCCCAGTTTTCAGTTGCTTTTTAATGTTAAACAAATGGATTGCGGCCCCACCAACAACTTCCCCTTTCCCCCCATTTGAAACATCCCAGACCTTCACGTATAATGGCAGTTCATATTTTGAAATAAACAATGTAACTTAGCAAACGAGGGTGCAGAGTTATTTTGCAAACTTACCGTAATAGCAAGTTGCGAATTTGCAGTCAAATCACGATATTTTGTACTCAGTGTAATCAATTCGTTCCAGCAATATGGACCAATGGATTCCAACCTGCAAATTTTGTTCCCTCTCCTTAAAGAATCATTCCAAGAGATTTGAAGGGGATAAAAAGGTCAAATGCTATAACCCGATATCCAACAAACAAACCTCGTTCTTACGGGGAGACCAAAAGGTGCACCATCAATGTACAACAAGCACTCGACGTACAACTCTACTTTCTTATCCTCTGTCGTGCTGTCAGAATCAGCTGAATAGACCAAATTCGAGTAGCATAACCATGAACAGTCTTAAGAATTCCAGTTGTCAGGACTGTAATTTCCAAGCAAGCATAACAATACTAAAAAAACTAAAAAGGACCAAAGTATTAAGAATTGAAAAATTCCAATCCGCCCCAAACCAAAGTTTCAGTAAGCAATTCGCAGATATATTTACAGAAAAAGCGGCAACCTTGATTAAAAAATACAAAAAGTTGAATCATAAGCTCACATGGAACTACTTTTCCTTCCAATCTCTCGATCCTGAATGTAACTGGAAGATTGATATCGCCAGATAAGAAGAACCTGAATTCGTTCCCGCTCATGTCCCTTCCCTATCGGCTTGAGTTAGAGCAATTTCTTGAAATTACCTGAAGCCTTACTCTGTTTCTGCGTAAGCCGTCAAGCCTTGGAGAGTCGAAGTCTCAAAAGCCGAATAATTTTTGCAGTTCGGATATGTGTGCAAAACGAATAATTAAATCTTCTGCTTTAGTTAAATTCCATGGCGCAATTTTTTGCGTAAGCCGTCGGCTCTTGCAACCCCGGCACACACACGAAAAGGGAAAGTCGCGCGGTTTGGGGTAAACTGTGCGGTTCGGAAAAATCTGGACCCCAGTTCGATGGTCCGGGTTTGCAGTCCAAATCAGTTTAAATTATTAAAAGTCATAATTTGTACATAATGCAATTATGAGATACAATTAGCTATCCGTTCTCGAAATTGGTCGCACCATTGAAAAGTCCATACATTGAATTGCATATGTTCAAGTTTTGGTGATATTCCGAC
>JAOYMZ010000005.1:234696-249735 GCA_025802335.1 Pinguicula primuliflora
TCAGCGGACAGGGCCGAACAGATGCCTAACTTCCTGGAGAAGGAGGAGATGCAGGTGCCCCCAGGCTGACGCAAGAGGCCCCCGCACGCTGCCACTCCCGACACTCGACACACTGCGGCGTCCACTTCCAATCTGTACTGGTCGTTCGGTGGCTTGTCAGTAGAGAAGCTCCCGGAAGTCGCTGCCGTCAGGTCGGATGTGCTTCCATTCGGTATCGTTAGGTAGAGAGCGATCCTCCAGGCTTCATTGAAGCAGGCATGAATAGTCACGGTAAGGCTACAATCCAAGGTTTGAGTGCCATTGAATGTCGTATCATTCCGGGCCAACCAAATTCTCCAACATGCCATAGCGAAGAGTTCCCGCCACGGACTGATGGAGCCACGAATGTTGTGGTCGATCCAAGTCGTCGACGATCCTGTGGGAAAAAAATGGGGTGGCGGGGAAGGCAGAAGCCGGTCCCAAATACGTCTGCTCCGGGGGCAGTCCCGAAGGACGTGCAAGAGAGTTTCGGCGCTCGAGCATAAGGGGCAATCCGGGGCGACGATTAGATTCCGGCGAAACCATTCCCAATTCGTCCAAAGAGCTCCATGGAGGGCCCTCCAAATAAATAGTTTGACCCATTCACTCGATTTGATGTTCCAGAGCGCAGTCCAGAGTGGATCGGGTGCAGCATTGGATGACTGATTGCAGATGAATCCACGGGTCAAGGCGCATGTGAATTTCCCATTTGAAGCTAAAGACCAAGTCCGGACATCGTTCCCAGCCTCTGTTGAAGGGGCCGGCACAGTGAGAATTCGGAAAATCAGCTCATGAGGGATACATGTTGCGAGCTTCCTGCAGTCCCATTCTCCTGTTTCAGAACAAAAGTCAGAGACTTTCAGAGATAAATCCAGAGAAGATATGGGTTGAAGAGCCATATCAAGTAGGGGCTCATCAAAGGGGAACCAACGGTCCGTCCAAAAACGAGCAGTGGTGCCATCCCGAATAACCCAACGAGAAAGGCTTATAACTAGATCAAGTAGTTTTGAAATACAGAGCCAGAGATGAGAGCCTCCCTGTCTAATTGGGCTAGATGCAAGTGCTGTCAGGTCCATTCTGTATTTTGCAAAGAAAATCTCTTTCCATAGCTTGTTTGGTCCTTCCAAAAGTTCCTATGCAAGCTTGATCATGAGGGACTTGTTCGCATCACGCAGACAAACTAGGCCGAGGCCGCCTTTTGATTTGCTCGAGCACACCTTATCCCAGCTTACAAGGGATTTTCCGGAGCCAGTGGTGCTACCCTGCCAGAGGAATGAGCGGACAACTCTGTCCAACTCGTCACAGGAGGAAATCGGGAAGGAATTGGTCTGCATGTGGTAGCTCGGGAGTGCGCAAAGAACCGATTTGCATAGCACGAGTCGTCCGACCATGCTTATCCTTCTCGAACGCCAAAAGGAGACCTTCTTGTTCATCTTAACGAGAAGCCCTTCATGGTATCCTCGGGAGATCATGGAGTGAAGGATGTGTACGCCTAAATAAGTGCCTAAGTTCTCCACTCTCCGTATTCCCAGCTCTGCTTCCACCTGCGATGAAAGATGATGAGAAACATTAGCCGAGAACCAGACTACAGATTTCGAAGCATTCACCGTCTGTCCCGATGAGGCCGAGAAGAGACATAAGACTTCGCTGATCACACGACCCTGATCCACAGAGGCCTCTGCAAATAACAACAGATCGTCAGCGAACATGAGGTGTGATAAGCTAAAACGTTTCTTAAAACAAAGCGGCTTCCAAAATCCCTGATTCGCTGCTATGTGTATAAGTTGAGATAAGCGTTCCATACAAAGAACAAAAAGATAGGGTGAAATCGGATCTCCCTGTCGGACTCCTCTCCGGGGCGAGAAGGCTAGCCCGCGCAGTCCCTCCCATATCACCTGGGTGGAACTGGTTTGGAGAGAAGACATGATCAGCTTCGATAGGTAAGATGGTATCCCGACGTCTAAGAGCGTGCCCTCTATGAAGCTCCACTCCATCCGGTCAAAGGCTTTGGAGAGGTCGATTTTGATTGCCATGAATCCTGTACGTCCCTTGCAAGAACGCATAGTATGGATGGCTTCCTGTGCCGCGATGATGTTCTCCGTAATGCTCCGACCCTGAATGAAACTAGATTGATTAGGAGCAATGAGATAAGGCATAACCACCTTCAACCTATTAGCAATAGTCTTGGTGATGACTTTCGCACAAATATTGATGAGACTAATAGGTTGAAAGTGATCGAAACACTCTGGTTGTTGTTGTTTGCACAGCAGCGAGATCAGTCCCTGGTTGGATGTCCGGGGGAGGAGACCGTCCCTGAAGGCCTGCGTCACAAATTGTAGTAGCGACCCCGACACTCTCGACCAATTGTGTTGGAAAAAACTCGCCGAGAAGCCATCCGGTCCAGCCGCTTTGTCGGGATCCATATCATCTAGAGCGGCCTTTATCTCCAACTCATGTACCTGCATAGATAAAATAGTAATACGAGAGTGGGTCTTGATGACCCGAAAACCCTACTGTGCCTATCTAAATATATATATGGTGTATGAAATTGTGATGAATATTGAATCCGGACAACTTTGATTGGGGTTTCGAAGATTCTCGCAAAACATCAAAGAATGCATCAGTCAAGCTGGCAGCCGTGCGCTGACCGCCGCCGGACGCCGTGTGACTCCAATTCGCAACGTGGGTTCGTGCAGAAACCCGACTACGACTACCGAGGTCCGCCCTTTTCTGGCCATCCACGTCAACCACACCGGAGCAAGCCTCAGATTTCTCCTCACTGTCGTGATCGACCTCCCGGTCCATACTCTCCAAACTTTGAAGTACGGATTATAGCTGACTCCGAGAAAGTGATGACATTGGCGGAAAAGGAGTTAGTAGTTAAGAAGCTTAGTTTCCAACCAGTTAATTATAAGTTGTTCATCGGTAATGATGTTTTGGGTAGGCTGTTTTATAAGCAGTGGTGTGAGGCTCTTGAGACTGTGGTGCAGTTATGGGAAATGAAGTTGGATGATTTTAGCCTTGGTTTTACTCCTCGAGTTTTTCTTAACGTGAATGTCCCTTCGGATAAGTTGGAACTGAACAATCGGTTGAAGATACTGTTTTTGTATAAATTGAAGTGTTTTAAAGATGGTGATTTGGTAAAGAAGTGTCTGAACGAGTTTCGTATAGTGGCAGATGAGATAAAGAGGGTCTCTAACTTACTGGCAGGTCTGCAGAAGCCACGTGTTTTCAATGAACTTGTGGCAAAAAAGAAAAGGATGGAGGTGGATAAGGATCTGATCTTGAACAGGGTACAGGAATTCTTGAATGGGATCACTTGCATTGAAAATTACCTGAAGAATGACGAAAAGACTGAAGAAGGAGCTTGTCCAGTTTTCCAACTTTCGGATGGAGGAGAGCTCAATTGGGCAAGGATTTGCAGGTTGGTGATGAGGGAATGCTCGAGGCTTAGTGATGGACTACCGATCTATGCCCGTAGACAGGAAATCCTGAATCAAATACAAAGCCAACAGGTTATATGATTGCTTGTAATTTATATATGATCAGATTGTAAATGGCCTCAATATTTCATTTGTCTTCGTCTAGAAAAAAATGTTTTAGGAACGATCCTCAAGTTCTAAATTAGCCCCTAGAATCACTCAGGGAAAACTGCACCATGGAGGTTATCCTGGAAACGAGGGAAAAAGAATGGGGAAACGTCCCGGAGATCTAACTTGTAATAAGTTGGAACTTGAGCAGTATTTATGATCTCTGTCAACCACACAGTCGTATTATTTTGCCCATTATTGAAGTAATTATGTAACTTGATACTCAAAGAACATTATAGAAGGTTCTTTTGTATGAAATATATCATCTGTTTTTTTGGTTTAGCCCCCTCATTTCTTTGTGCTTCTCTTTTCTGAATGGTGGTCACGAGTTTTGTACTTCCGTCTTGCTTGATCTCTAATCATTTGCTTTGCATGAATTAAACTGATATATATTTATCAATTGGAATGATAGTTTTCTCAGCCATTTGACATCCTTCGAAATGTCCTTAGGTTACAGTACTGATTGGTGAGACAGGTTCTGGGAAGAGCACACAGTTAGTTCAGTTTCTTGCGGATTCTGGAATTTATAGCCCTGAATCTATTGTTTGTACTCAGCCACGTAAACTCGCTGCCATTTCGTTGGCTGAAAGAGTCAACGAGGAAAGCCGGGATTGTTATAAGGATACTTTGGTGACCTGCTATCCTTCGTATTCATCTAGACAGCAGTTTGAGCACAAAGTTATATTTATGACCGACCACTGCCTAATGCAGCATTATATTAGCGATCCGCTGCTCTCTAAAATTTCATGCATTATTGTTGATGAGGCTCATGAAAGAAGCTTAAATACGGATCTCCTTTTGGCTTTAATCAAGAATTTGCTGTGTCAGAGGCCTTGTCTCAGGCTTGTCATTACATCTGCAACTGCAGATGCAGCCCAATTGGCAGATTATTTTTTTAGTTGCAACACTTTGCATGTCTCTGGCAGATACTACCCTGTTGATATAAAATATGCACTTTCTGAATCTGAAAGATTCACAGCAGCTAATGTAGATTCATATGTTCTTGATGTTTTGAATATGGTGAATGAGATTAGTAGAACGGAGAAGGAGTGCACTATCCTTGCATTCTTGACCTCTCCAATGGAAGTAGAATGGGCGTGTGAGAATTGTAAGGCCAACACTTCTGTAGTACTGCCTTTACATGGAAAACTTTCTTATGAAGAGCAACATAAAGTATTTCGGACCTATCCAGGCAAGAAAAAAGTTATATTTTCCACAAACATTGCTGAGACATCATTGACGATTCCTGGTGTTAAGTATGTGGTTGATTGTGGGATGGTAAAAGAGAGTAGATTTGAACCTTCTACTGGCATGAATGTATTAAAGATTTGCAGGATTAGCCAGAGCTCTGCTAATCAACGAGCTGGTCGTGCTGGGAGAACTGAGCCTGGGATATGTTATAGACTTTACAGTGAAGCTGATTTTGAGTCGATGATGCCCCATCAGGAACCAGACATTCGTAAGGTCCATATTGGCATAGCAATTCTTAAAATACTTGCCTTGGGCATTAAGAATGTGCAAGAAGTTGACTTTATTGATGCACCTGGTGAAAAAGCTATAGATATGGCTGTCAGAAATCTGATTCAGTTAGGAGCCATTACTTTGAAAGATGATGGTTATGTGCTAACTGCAGAAGGGCACAAGATTGTCAAGTTGGGTATTGAGCCTCGGCTAGGTAAAATGATTCTGACATCTTTCGACCAGCGTCTGGGTAGAGAGGGCCTTGTTCTTGCAGCAGTTATGGCAAATGCAAGCAGTATATTCTGCAGAGTTGGTAAACTAGAAGATAAGTTGAAATCGGATTGCCTTAAGGTGCAATTTTGTCATCCTAATGGTGATCTCTTCACGTTGCTTGCGGTATACAAGGAGTGGGAGAAAGTTCCCGACCAGAGTAAAAATTCCTGGTGTTGGAAAAATAGCATAAATGCCAAGTCTTTGAAGAGATGCCGAGAGGCTGTAATAGAGCTCGAAACTTGCCTTGAAAACGAGCTTAGTGTTATTGTGCCAACGTACTGGTACTGGGAACCCCAAAAAGCTACTGAACATGATAAGAAATTGAAGAGCATAATACTCTCTTCCCTCCCAGAAAATGTGGCAATGTACTCGGGCTATGATCAGCTTGGTTTTGAAGTTGCATTGACAAAGAAACATGTTCAACTGCATCCTTCATGTTCTCTTTTGAATTTTTGTCAGAGACCAACTTGGGTTGTTTTTGGGGGAATACATTCAGCATCCTATGAATCTCTAGTCTGTGTTACTGCCTTTGATTTTGAACTGTTATCAACCCTTTCCCCCCGTCCACAGTTCAATTTCTTGAATATGGAGAGTGAACGGTTGGAAAAGAGGACTTTGTCGGGGTTTGGAAGTGTAATGCTTAAAAGGTTTTGTGGGAAATCTAATAGCAATCTGCGTCATCTTGTTCCAATTGTCAGAGCATTATGTACTGATGAAAGGATAAACGTTGAAGTTGATATTGATCAGAATGAGTTATATCTGTATGCAACTTCTAGAGACATGGAGAAAGTGTGCGGCGTAGTGGTTGAGGAATTGGACTATGAAAGGAAGTGGTTGCTAAATGAATGCTTGGAGAAATGGTTGTATAAAAGTGAAGGATCTACGGTCTTGCCCCCATTGGCTCTCTTTGGATCTGGTGCTGAGATAAAACACTTGGAACTTGAGAAAAGATCTCTGACTGTTGACATATTACACTCCAACATTGATGCACTTGGTAATAAGGAACTCCTGGTTTCCCTGGAGAGATTCAGTTCAGGCAATGTTTGTTCATTTAGAAAGTTTGGTGAAGGTGAGAAGTGGGGAAGTGTGACATTTCAATCACCTGATGCTTCAAAGAAGGCTGCTGAATTAAAAGATTTCGAGTTGTGTGGCGGGTTATTGAATGTTGTTCCATCGAGAAGCATAGGTTGTGGTGATAATAAAATGATGTCGTTTCTCCCCCTCAGAGCTAAAATACAGTGGCCTCGTAGATACAGCAAGGGGGTGGCAATTGTGAGATGTGACCGGGGCAATGTTACATCTATGATTGAGCATTTCTCTAATCTAATCATTGGTGAGAGGTATGTCCATTGTGAAACAAGTACAAAGGATGACAGCAGTGTGGTAATTACTGGACTTGATCGGGAGGTATCTGAAGAGGAAATCTATGAGGTGCTGAGACATGCGACAACTGGACGGATACGGAACTTATTTTTGATACGGGGAAAAGAAGCAGGCAATCCGCCCCTTAGGGCTTGTGAAGAAGCAATAGTGCGAGAAATTTCTCCATTTATGCCTAGGCGGAATCCGCAGTCCAATTGTATTCATGTAGAGGTCATCGAACCCAAGCCAATGGATAATTTCATGAAAGCTACAATTACTTTTGATGGAGATCATTATTTGGCGGCAGCTAAAGCCCTGCAGCAAATCGAGGGAAAAGTGTTACCAGGATTTGAATCCTGGCAGAAAATCAGATGCGATCGAACTTTTCAGAGTTCCGTCTCATGCCCCAAACCTGTCTATCATGCCATTCAGGACCAGCTACACACTTTGCTGGAAAGGCTCCTGCAACAAACAAAAAGGATCCAAAAAGAAACTGGTATAATTATTGCTTCTCGCAGGCCTTTCCTCATTCGCCTCTATTAGTGCTTCTTTTGTATAGTTGAATTGATTGTGTTAATTTAGATTTCAACATTTGCTTTTGAACTGTTTGTTCCCTCCCATTCCTTACATGTATAGCAACACTTGATATCTTCTGCACATGTGGTTCTTCGCCAGTTACTTCTTTGTATAATATCATTAATGCTGCAGAACCACAAGTCTGTCTGGTCTCTCTTTTTCTTGCTGTGTTTTGAAATATGTGTCTTTATGCTCCATACTATTCGGCATATCTTTCTTAATGTGGTGTAAACTCTTTTGCAGGTGCTGAATGTAATTTAGTGGCCGACCTGAATGGCCCTATTTGTAGAGTGAAAATATCTGCATCCGGCACGAAAATAGTGACAGAGTTGAAAAGGCCTCTGGAACAGCTTATGAAAGGAAAGATCATGGAACATCCTGATATTACTCCTTCGGTCCTTCAGATTCTTTTTACGAAAGATGGTGCCCTGCTTTTGAAATCCACCCAGAGGGAGACTGGGACATATATAATCTTCGAGAGGCACAGCATGATCGTAAGAATATTTGGTTCCGCTAAAATGATTGATAGGGCTCAGCGGATGCTTGTGGGAGCCCTTCTTGCAATTCATGATAGCAAGCAACTTGAAATCCACCTCCGCAGTGGGTTTTTACCTCCCGACATGATGAAGAGAGTTGTTCGACGTTTCGGTCCGGATCTTCTTGGGCTTAAAGAGATTTTTCCCGAGTCTGAGTTCTCTCTAAACGTGAAACGCCACAGTGTTTGTATCTCGGGTACCAAGGACCTGAAGCAAAGAGTGGAGAGCATAATTCTTGAACTTGCAGAGACCTGTGGGCAGCCAAGCGCGACAATTGATTATGGTGCTGCCTGCCCCATATGTTTGTGTGAGGTGGAAGATCCTTATAAGCTTGAAAGCTGCTGTCATGAGTTTTGCCGCTCTTGCTTGATGGAGCAGTTGGAGTCCGCCATCAGAAGCCATGATGGTTTCCCACTGGGATGCACCAGAGAGGGGTGTAATGCTCCTATAGTTCTTGCCGACCTGAGGAATCTGCTGCACAATGATAAATTGGAGGAACTTTTCAGGGCTTCTTTGGGTGCATATGTGGCCGCTAGTGGGGGTACGTACAGATTCTGTCCGTCGCCCGACTGCCCTTCCGTTTATCGCGTCGCAGGCCCGGATGGGCCGGCGACCCCCTTTTTCTGTGGTGCGTGCCTTGTTGAGACGTGCACGAGGTGTCACCTGGAGTACCATTCGTGGTTCACGTCCTGCGAGGAGTATCATGCATTCAAAGATCACCCGGATTCTTCTCTGCTTAATTGGCGCCGGGGTAAAGAAGAACATGTCAAGAATTGCCCTTGTTGCGGTTTCACGATTGAGAAAATCGACGGTTGCAATCACATTGAGTGCAGATGTGGGAAACATGTATGCTGGGTGTGCTTGGAGTCCTTCGATGACAGCAACGAGTGCTACAACCATATGAGGTCTGTACACGAGTCTATTGTTTGAATGTTTGGTTATCTATTATTACTTATTAGTCCGTATTCCCAGGAATCCTTGTATTGTATGGACTCTACTTGCATGAAAATCTCTTGTACATAAAACTGGAGTAGAGTAGCTAGCGGATTATGTTATGTCCTTGTTGCGCATATCTCTTTACTTCTCAGCTGCAATGGTCTCATCTCATCTGTACTTGTGTAAATAAATGATCGTCCTTTGCCTTGCCAATGAAAAAAACCAGTTGCGTTCTCTGTGTCTGTCTCTGATGTTAGCCAAATTTTCTTTGAATTAATGTGCTCGTGAAATTTGTATTATTACAACTAGAAAAGCTAACCCATTAACGAATCGGTTGTTCTGTTTGTTATGTTTAACGAACGAGCTGAACTTGTTTGTTAAGCTTAATGAACAAAGCTTGTCTTTGAGCTCTGTTCGAAAATTTTTTAGAGCTGTTCACGAACAGTTTGCGAATAAGCTTGTGTGTATTCGTTCGTGTTCGTCTCGTTTATGTATTTGTTTACATGTTTGAGCTCAATCGTCTAGTTCGTTTGCATCAATGAGTAATAAAAAATAAAGAAAAATAAATCAATGGATAAATACACGTATAATTAGGAATATATTGCAATAACTTTCAACTTTAATCACAATGCTAGTTACCTGAACTTAGATAACATAAATCAGCTGTCTCATTTATTCAAAAATAAAATTATATTGTCAAAAATAAAATAATCATGTAAATAAAATTGTTTAACAAACCGAGCTCGAATGAACAAGTAATTATTTGACGAATTGGATCGAGTTTTTTGTTAAGCTTAACGAAAAAACCTTTGTGTTTGAGCCTCTAAGGTTCACGAACTAACGACCTTTAAACAAGTCAAATTCAACTTTGTTCGCGAATGATTTTGATCGAAAAATTCTCTAGTCACTAAAAAAAACTCATATATCAACTAGAAGTAGCAGTCCACAACCGGATTAATAACTTCAATGTACGAACTAGAAAAAGAACCGATTTAAGGCCGAGTTGTCCCTACGATACCAACTTTCGTCCTACCAACAAACTGCTTACATAATATAACCATAAGAAGACACTTCACCACAGGATGAAGAAGTATAGCAAACAACGGCTTGCAGTTGCAGTCTGCTATATATGTTCCCTGGAGATGGATGGGCTGCTCTAGCTGCTTAAAGCATACAGTCCGTCCTCGCCGGCAGCCTTCGGAAGAAATTCAGCGGCACTGATGGGAGCTTGCGCCTGAACCTCGGATGTCTCAAGACATAAATTCCTGTAAGAAGGGCAACCACTTGAAAAGGTGTTACATAGAGAACAATGGCTGCTACCAAACAGAAAATGACAAACAGTGCTGTGGCTCTCGGGTCTCGCCAGCTCAGAAGAGATTGAAGCCTCTCCCCTTGAGTTGCCAGATCACCTACGACGGTCTGAATCCGTCCTGCGATGCTTCGGAGACGATCATACCTCATTCGGACAATGTCAGCAGGGCGAGAAGTTGGGAAGGTATCAAACTCTTCGTCGAGTTCATCCGGATGAGCATTGTCTGCACAAGAAAGGCGTGTATCCATGTGGGGTGGATGTCTTGGCCTCCACCTATAGTACCACACGCCGATCAGGAACAAGTAGAGGAAAACAGTGGGGAGGATAAGTTCAGGATACAGGACGAGTATCAAGAACAGGATGTGGATGAGGACAGTGGTAATGGGATTCTTCCAATTGCAAATCTGATCAAACCATTTTCCGATTGCAATGAATCCACTCAAAACTCCCATAATCCGGAAGAAGTTGGCTTTGCTTCGCCTCATGCTCCACATGTGAGATCCAACATCAAGCATGTACTCGACCACCTCCTTCCGAAGAGGCGGTTCGGCACGGCTCAGCCTCAAGGAGACAATCTGTGTGGCTTGATGTCTCAAACTGTCAAGCTGGCTGATGGTTAAGGGGTGGATATAATGCATCTTGGGCAACAGCGGTTGAGAGTACATGTGCATCATGTTCACCAAAGAGGAACAGGTGAAACGGACAGCCAAGTGAATTTCTCCCATCTTCTTCACTCCTGATGGATGCAGGACCAGAAGAGGATAAGAATGTGTGTATACACGGTCTGTTTCCAATGTCGATAGACGAATCCTGACCTTCCCGATTCTCGAATCCCTTCCTCCTCCAGATTTATCCCCACCGCCGTGCAAATGACAGTTATCGAAAACACCAATGCTTACAACAGTGCAGGGATCGAAGACTTCCCAAGTGTATTGCTCATTCCACCTGGGAGCAAAGCTGTCTATGATTGTGCGGGTCCTGACCCACTTCTGTCCATATTTGGCTACGCAGTATGCATCAGTTGCCGCCCGCCCGTCTTTCGTTTTCATCGGAGAGAGTCCGGAGGCGTTCAGAATCCCCAACTCAAGAACCCCAATACTTTGCTTCCATAATACTTTTGCTGTTGGTCTAAGGTCACTGCTGTAGTGAGTTGATTCATCCAGAACATGGTAACCACCTTCCAAACATATTCTCATATGAATCTTACTGGAAAATTTCACTTCTTTCTTCTTTTCCCCGTCGACTACAACATGTTTCTCAAGATTATACCATCTTGAATTCACAGGTTTGTGATCCAATCTCCTGTCTACATACTGTAGAGGCACAGCACATACTCCAAGAACTTCATCCTTGTTGGGTGCAACCCGGTCTTCAACGCTCAAAATCAGCGGGTCCTCGAATGGTTCTGCTGCCACAAACATCAAATCCTCGTTCCATCCCGGATTGATGGTCTTGTTTGCAGAAACTCTTGTCCTCAATGCCTGATTTCCAAGGATGGCCTTCACATAAACTTCTGGAAACCGACTTCTGTCACTTGGCAGCAGATCCTGAGCTTCTATCACATTCACTCTCAGATACCAGAGCTTAGGTGAGAGATACACCTTTGATCTTATATTTGCAAGGCCATCCGCACCATGGACGGCCGCAGCATCAGAATGCCATGCCTCTGGAAATGCCTCATCAGCTTGGGTTCCCCACCAAACAGCCAGCATGAGCTCTGCTTTGGGCTTTTCATTCTTCTTGTCCTCCAAACGATACCACTGAGGTGCCAATGGACTGTCCGGTGGAACCCTTTTCGGAATCTCATTCAAATCAAAAAGAACACGTCCAACAAAGTCGTCCTTCACAAAATCTTTATCCTTCACAGTCACCTCAAGAACGGAAGCCTGTATCCGCTCCTTGGAGAAGGCAAACACCTGATTCCACTCAGGGTTGGACTTCTTCTCGAAATGGCGTGTTGTGCCCTTATAGTTTCCGAGCCTGACTTCTACATAAGGATCGACGCTGCCGGTAACATCCTTCCCGGGTAAATCCTTAGCTTTCACAACCCGGACATAAAGATACTGCATCTGCTCAACGAGGTCATAGGTGCTCGTGAGCTTATCTCCAGTAACCTTCCCTCCACCAAGGTGGGGATTGGTCTCCTTCAATGCAAAATCTTCATGGGGCGGTCTCTGCATCATCGTTGGAGCTCTTCAAGATCTGCGAATTCGACAAACCAAAGGCAATAATACAGTGAAGTACGGAACAAGAGAACTCAAATTGAAGATATCAAGATAATTAAGAGCCCAGTCATGCAGGAATTTTCCACAAGAGAAACACATTTATCACATCGGCAGGAACATGTATATAAGAACCGTATGCATACAAATTAAAATAAAGCTGGCACAGATAAAACTTCATAACTTTACTGCCTTATGAATAAAGAACCTGATGATGATGAAGAATAAAGCAGGATGATCCAACAACTTCACTCTACCACTTCAGAAAGGAATCCTTAACCTGAGGAAAAATCAGAAACATAAGATCATATTTGGAGGCAAATGACAAGCAGAAAAGAGAAATACAAGGCAAATACACCATAAAAATAAACACGAAGCATCTAGATAATCAGAACACCGGAAGTAAACCAAAGGAAAAGTGAAAATCTAGATCCTTCCGAATTTAACAGAGAATCTATCAAGAGAAACTTGTGAGCCCAGAAATTAATTCACAGCTCCAGATCTGAGCCTGAAGATAAAATCAAAACACATTGTGAAGGAAAGACAAAATATACACAATGTGCAACCCATTCAAATCAACTTTTCGACGACCCCATACCCATTATCCAAATAAAAATGCAGTCTTTCCAGCAACCATCAATTATGCTTGAAAGAACAGAGCAGTCACAGCAAGGAAACTAGAAAACACACTACACAACAAAGACTAGATCTTTATATGCAATGCAAGCACGCGAAAGGAAATGAAACGCAGAGAACATATAAAATAGGAAGAATCAAAAAAATAAGGAATGCACCTAAAAGAACCCGAAACAATACAAAATCAATTAACAGGCAAAGCTCTTTTTTCTCCAACACTCACCCCTCCTTGGAGCATCAACTTTTTATTTGGTGCCCATAAACTTAAATGCCTTTAAATAAAGGTGATACAAGGGATATGTATGAATATACCTTGTTCATGATAAGGTTCTCTTCTGCACAGACATTGAGACCAAGTGATAGAAAAGGAGAAGAAAGTGGGTAAGAGAGAGAACCAAAAGCGGAGAAGGGTTTTTGGTTCTAGCAGCCTTTTTGAATCAATGGAAAAAGAAGAAGCGAAAGCTATAAAACACAAGCTGTGGAGCAAGAAACGCAGGAGTGTGTTCCTACCTTTTGCTATTATTATTATTTGTTTTAATTTCTCAATTTTCACAACCCAATACTACACTACTCTGTTTACCTACTGGAGAAGAAAAGGATCAATACGGCGGGTGGGGGACAGCAGGCGAGGACCTGGTGAATCTGCTTTATTTATGAACCGTAGTCTTCAGTCTCCACCCCCACTGTCTGTAAAATAAATATAGATTCATTAAATAATTTTAATCTCTCTATGAAATTGAAAGGTATAGCAATAGCAATTAGGTAAGGAATAGATGAAAACGAAAGATTACTTGCAGGTCATAAAAGGTTCAGAAAATAAGCTCAATGACTATGAATGGCTACCCGACCTACTTTTAACGGTCTATAAAAACAGAGATGGATAAAAAAAATGGACTTTTATCCATTTCAAGATTTAATTTATTTTTATTGAGTCATCTAAGATGGTATTTGAGTGAGATATGGAAGGAAAATTTCGAAAATATTCGTAAAAGGGTTTCATTCATTGAACTTTAATAATTCAACTAGTCGAATAATTTTTAAGAAAAATAAATAGACTTCAACTCAATTGAATTTCGATAATTTAAATTAATAAATATAATATAGAATATAATAGAATACGCACAATTCAAATGAACCCTCAACATAATATTGAAAGTTGAAGCGTCTTACCAATTAAAGTGTACTTCGTTGTCTAATTTTGTGCTCATATGATTCAAAGTTGTAATGATTCAGATAAATTCAAAATTGATATAGTTGGAGTTATTTTTTTCACGAATCTTATGGTTGTGATATTAATCTTTTTTATCCTACCCATATAAAAAAAAATAACATCTACCATCTACCATCTACCATCTACCATCTACCATCTAGAACATAAACTATTGACCGTTGCATGAGAATCCTATTTTATTCTTGATTAATTAGTCTATTTTAAATTGAAGGGAGTTGGCTAGCTTTTCTAGGTATCATCTACTTATTAGGAGATCGTTCTCCGTTCTTTCTGAATGCTGTCTAAGCACCCATTTCAGACCGTCTAAGAAGGTGCCTAAACCCCTTAGATGCTAGGGGGACATTGATTGCACATATAATGTCCACTTCTTTCTTGGACAATAATTTTTATGTTTGCTATTTTATTTTCTCCTTTGTATTTTAATCCCCACAATCTATTTTTTTTTTTCACTTTCGGACATTTTGGCCCCACGTCCCGCGTGCCGTGACCTTGGTCGGAACACACGTGCCTGCCTCCTCCGGCGCACTAGGATCCGAGATGTCCAGGTTATTATTAAGTATTATTAACTAGGAACAAATGATAAGGTAAATCCAAATTAGGTTTGGATTCCCCAATTTACCCAAAAAAAAGGGTTGGATTCCCCATATTCACAACATTCAATTCAATACCATTAGACCTTTTTTTTCTTTCACTACTGTTTCATTACTTGTAACTACCGCATTGATTCTGTCATTCTCGTGTCAATAATGTGGTCTTGAGTGTAAGAGCAATAATTGTTCGACATGTATATAAATCAACGAGGAATTATGTACATTACCATTTTTTGCACAACTTTTCATCCAATTTGATTTTGCAACACCTAATTGAGTTTTTTTTTTTGGGTGGG
>JAOYMZ010000005.1:249835-273440 GCA_025802335.1 Pinguicula primuliflora
CCCCCACGCACCAAATCTTGGTTATCACTAATCTAAAATAATAGTTCATTTTTAAATATGAAATTGCCCTCAATCAGCAGAGGGGCCAGCCGCCCCTGTTATATTATTGTTATGAGTTTTAGAGGTTTTCAATAATTTTCAATTTTCACTTGTTTTATTATTATTATTTTTTTGGGTAGGTAATTTTCACCTGTTTTATAAATTTGATCTTCTGCCCCCTTTCAATAAATTTTCAAATCGGTCACATTCAAGTGATCTTCCACCGAAAATAATGGTAGATTGCACAACTTATTGAAAAATAATCTGACAGCAAACATGCCAACAATTTTTTTTATATGTAAATTTGGATTAAATATTACTATCAGTCTCAGGTGAAGATGAAGATAAACCAGGAATTTTGAGGTGACCAACCTTTTGCGGTCCCTTTAATCCCCGCACATTCTGTAAGTCCTTCACACCCTTCTCAATTTATTCTACAGAGCAATGGAACTTGATTTGACACCAAAACTGGCCAAGAAGATCTACGGTGGAGACGGCGGCTCTTACCACACATGGTGTCCGAACGAACTGCCGATGCTCGAAGAAGGCAACATCGGGGCGGGGAAGGTTGCGTTGGAGAAGCTTGCGGTCGAGAATATGGTGGAGAAGATGTCGGAACAGCGTGTCCAACACATAAGTTCGACACGCACGATCCGGCACTTGAAAATTCCTGAAAGACAAACTCATGAGTTGTTCCCAAACGAGGTATCATTATTGTTTTTATGCAAGTTTTTTTTTGCAGGTATTAATCAATTATTTATGGAAAATGCTCAACATACAATAAGGGACCAAAATTTTAAACCGAATGATAGGAAAATGATGAAAATAACCCTGGCCAACAGTGTTTCTATGCTAAGTGGGAATGCGTATTTTCGTCATTTATCTATTTTTCGGTTTAAAAATTCGATTTCGCGATTGTACGCATAGCATCAACAGATAGATGGGAATGTGTATTTTCGTCATTTATCTACTTTTCGATTTAAAAATTCGATCTCTCATTATTTATAGCAAGAATGCATCATCAACAGATAGATGGGTTCATAAGTTTTGTTTTGTGGTACTGCAAATAATAAGCAAGCTGCCAACATGACGTATCAACAAAATTAGTTGGCTTGTCATCTTCCTGTTACAGCTCATGTTTCCTGTACACCATTTGACAGAACTGCACATGAAAATTATTAATGGTATTCACATCAATAATAACAGATATTTGACTCCACCAATAGACAGAGCAGCTTCCACCTTCAGGTCCTAAAATAGTGAATTTTTTTCGGATGTCGAATCTATGGTGTCTAATTTGTCGAAATCTATTATTGATCGTTGGATCTGTGCTTCAATGGCCGAGATCATTTCACTTAAAATTTAAATGAAATGATCTCGACCGTTGAAGCACAGATTCAACGGTCAATAATAGATTTCGGCACCATAAGGCAAAATTCGGCACCAGAAAATAATACCTAAAATAGTACCTTGGGAGAGAGTAAAGTATCAAAGCCTCAATCATACAAAATTGCATCATCATCAGCATCTTCTCTACAAAATCAGACATTTCCCTAGTATTCCTCCAAAGATCTCTCTCCTTCCCCTCCCCCTCCCCCTCATTCAAATTCCAGCAAAGATCTGAGCTCATATAGGAACCGAGGAGAAGGGCATAGAAAATGAGAGAAATTCTCCATATTCAAGCTGGGCAATGTGGGAACCAAATAGGTAGTAAGTTCTGGGAGGTGGTCTGTGATGAACATGGTATTGATGCCCTTGGAAATTATGTGGGAAATTCGAGGAATCAGCTCGAGAGGGTGAATGTGTACTATAATGAGGCTAGCGGTGGAAGGTATGTACCTCGGGCTGTGCTGATGGACCTGGAGCCAGGAACCATGGACAGCCTGCGGACTGGGCCATATGGCAAGATTTTCCGGCCCGATAACTTCGTTTTTGGGCAGAATGGAGCTGGAAATAACTGGGCTAAGGGACATTATACTGAAGGAGCTGAGCTGATCGACTCTGTGCTCGATGTGGTTCGTAAAGAAGCAGAGAACTGCGATTGCCTCCAAGGTATAAACTTCGGATGATAACTCTTTTCTAGATAAGATGCTGTAGAATTTGTTGTAGAAATTTCGGATTTGAAAACTGGCAGAAAATTAGATTAAAAAATCTGAAGTAAAACTGAAATATGTTGTAGAAACTGAAGTAAAGTTCACCTTTCTATCGGAATTCCGATTACAGGATTTCAGATATGCCATTCACTTGGAGGTGGCACAGGATCGGGAATGGGAACCTTGTTAATTTCCAAGATCAGGGAAGAGTACCCTGATCGAATGATGCTGACGTTTTCTGTCTTCCCCTCGCCAAAGGTCTCTGATACAGTTGTTGAGCCCTACAATGCTACACTCTCAGTCCACCAGCTGGTTGAGAATGCTGATGAATGCATGGTCCTCGACAACGAGGCCCTCTACGACATTTGCTTCCGCACACTCAAGCTCACAAATCCAAGCTGTAAGTCACCAAAACTCTGATTCCAAAACATCCAATACTTTTTGGCATTCATTTTCCTGTGAAACATTAGATCAAACATTTAGAGTGCACACACTTATGTTGATGCATTGTACTAACAATTCGACTGCACATACTTCCGTAAGTCCGTTGATGCATTGAAACATAACAGTTGGAGTGCACATAGTCCCGTTGATGCATTAGAACAAACAGGTAGATCGCATATAGCCGCGTTGGTGCATTAGAACAAATAGGTAGGCCGCACATAGCACATAGTTGGTTGATGCATTCCAACAAACAGGTAGGAGTGCCTTACCTTGAATGGAATCTTTAATTGATTGGCAGTTGGCGATCTGAATCATCTCATATCAACTACCATGAGTGGCGTAACATGCTGCCTCCGATTCCCCGGTCAGCTGAACTCCGACCTCCGCAAGCTCGCCGTGAATCTCATCCCCTTCCCCCGCCTCCACTTCTTCATGGTCGGATTCGCACCGCTGACATCCCGCGGCTCTCAGCAATACCGTGCCCTCACTATTCCTGAGCTTACCCAGCAAATGTGGGACGCCAAGAACATGATGTGCGCAGCCGATCCACGCCATGGCCGTTACCTGACAGCATCTGCCATGTTCCGCGGCAAGATGAGCACGAAAGAGGTGGACGAACAGATGATCAACGTCCAGAATAAGAACTCTTCATACTTCGTGGAGTGGATACCCAACAACGTGAAGTCCAGCGTTTGCGACATTCCCCCAACTGGCTTGTCCATGTCGTCCACCTTCGTGGGCAACTCCACGTCGATCCAGGAGATGTTCCGCCGTGTCTCCGAGCAGTTCACGGTGATGTTCCGCCGCAAGGCTTTCCTCCACTGGTACACCGGTGAAGGAATGGACGAGATGGAGTTCACGGAGGCAGAGAGCAACATGAATGACTTGGTCTCTGAGTATCAGTAGTACCAGGATGCGCATGCGGAGAATGATCAAGAGCTGGATGAAGAAGAGGACAAGTAGGAGAACGGCTGCGGCATTTGGCTGGAAAATTCTTGGTTTTCATTTTCATGGCGTACAATCTTTGTCCTCCATCTGTTTGTTGATATGCCTGTACCAAATAATCTGTGTTGCTGTTGCTGGTGAATTTTTACCCCGAATGAATTGATTACCAACTATTTGTATACGAAACTCCAAACAACTCTCAATTTTAGGCATGCGAGATCTCAACTCCAGGTTTGATTTAAGGGCTGCTTGTGATGCTTTGCACGTCTCCCCAATTCTCTCTTTCACGGCCTCGTACCCGTCTTTAGCCTTCTCCTGTCCCCAACCACATGCTTTCTTGCTTCATTTTCTGCCATCTTCGTCTTATCCTTCACATTTTATGGTTTATGATTTGTTCTGTTAACCGGTGTGGGAGTTGTCAACACTATTGAAAGGAATAAAATACCAATAAATGCAGCACATCTCTTTGCATTATAAATTGGCCGATAAAGATTTGCAATTTTGTATTAATGGAGATGGAAATCAAAAGTGTTTTCAGGTATCTTTATTTTAAAAGTTTCATTTATTAGAGTATTCACCAATGTTACATATTATTTTTTTCATGCGTCCTATTAGTGATAGTATTAATGCTCATTGTACTACATTGACATCCAATAGATTCAAGAGTTAGAAACGTGTCAATGATGGAAAATATTGTCCATTAATGATGCATGATGGAGAACAAGATAACACAACGTGCTCGTTACACGGAGTTCAATATTATTTTTATTATCTTATATTTTTTCTAAATAATTAAAAAAAGTAAAAAAATGGACACCCTCGTTTTCGGGATTCAGCCCCCCCCCCTCATTTTCGAAGCTAGTTCCGCCTTTGGTACCAAGTTTTCCTTTAAAAAATTTGGGGATTTGTTTATGGCTTGGGCTCATTTTGCAAACAGCCTAATCTAAACAAAATTATTTGTATTTATATATTAAATAAATTCATTTTTTTCTTATACATATTGGATTTAATTATGCTATCGTAATGCCAATTTATCTGTGTTAAATAATTTATGTACTTTAATTTATTAGTTAAATTATGAAAAATACATATTTAGGAATATTTATGTGTTAAATATTTTCTAAATTTTAGGTATGCATGAATAGAATTTATTTATGTTATATGCAACTTAAATTCTTAGTATACATGTTCAGGTTCTATTTGAGAATAAAAATATGCTTATTTGACTATGTATTATCGTGCTATAAGCATGTCGAATGTTGCAAATTCCTTTTATTATGAGAATGTGTTTCGAATAATATTAAAATAGAACAAACAATAATAAAATTGTACGCAACACAACCGTTTAATTGACTATGTGTCAATAAAATATATTATGGTAATTACTGTTTACCATAAAATCTAAATATTAAAAGAACATCCGCATTAATCATTCTAATGTCGAGTTGTCTAGTATTGGTACTTAAGAGGGATCATTGTGGCTCCATCAGAAAATGAGTTCTTCATGAGGAATAAAAAACAATGCCTAGAAGGTTGGTCTGCGTACGTACCAAATTAGTAATTTTTGAATCGATTAAGGGTAAATGTGACACGATACAGATTCTTTTAATATATTCGGAACTCATCTTATAGTTGTGTGATATGAGGATTTTGAAACATTATATGTTAACTAATAATTTGTGTCAACATATATTGACATGAATAAATTATTAAAATGCTCTAATTCATAGAACCAAATCGAAAAGTATCATTTGTTGGTTACATGAGTTCTTTGCTTGAATATGTTTCATGTCTGGACATTTAGTATTTTTTTTTGAAATTTTTGGTTCTGTAAAGTGTGATGGTTACGAACCTAGCGAAGTTTTTTAACATGATACTTAATCAAAATGCTCTATAGAAAATCCTAAATAAATATTGTGCCTAATATCCTTGAATATATTTACAAAAATGAAGCTCCCACTTACATATAAAAATGGACCCAAGAATGATAATCGAGCTCTCTGATAAGTTTAGTAAGATAAACTGCGACATCTTGGCTAGGAAGAGTATGTCTCTCCTACATGAAAGAGATGTTCTAGAACATTTTACCTCCGAAAAACAAAAAGATGTGCTATATGGCCAGATTTCACACTCATGGTTTCGTACCTTGCATATGAACTGGTTCCAATACAAGATAGATTCGTGTCGGCTTGTAATGGAACATATTTGCACTATGAACTCTATTATGTGTGGATTAGAGGATGGAGGATTTACATTTATGAGTTTGAGAAGATAGTTAATGCAATTCCTTCACTAACGGATGAAATGTAGGACTTTTGTTGTACTCCTTTTACAATCTTAATTACTTATAATATGAACATCAAGACGTTTGTTGATGTTGCTAAGTGCATTGAGCAAGAAAATGAGGTTGCGCCTTCTTCGACTCATGGGGGAGACCCTAAAGTCATGAAAAATGGCCCAAAGAAATGGGGGAGACCAAAGAAGAAGATACATAAACAATATTTACGAGCAAATGGCCTAAAGAATGTAATGCATATGACGTGTTACAGTTGCAAAAGAAACATCATTTCTCTCTGGTATGTCCTGGATCTACAAATATAGGTTTCATTCGCAATAACACTGAGTTATATACATGCTCCTATGCATTAGTTGCAACTTCCTATGTGTATTATTGACCAGAAGCTAACCAATACGCATTAAATGATTGTGTTATGTTTATCGAGTTTCATCGTTGTGGTGTTGAAACGCAAAGTATAACCATGGGGACAATAGTGTAAATGATGTTAGCATTGATAATTACAAGTTTTAGCTTCGTGACAGGAACACATTACTATTGCATGACACCATTTTTGTACCAGTCATACGTTGTTTGATTTTAGTTCTTTGAGATTTAATTTTAATCTCGGAGTGAATGGTTTAAGAATCATGTATGGCGACAATGTGTTTGGTCGTGGATCTTACAAACATGATTTTTGTGTTCTAAATTTGAATGACATTTATTCAAGTTTAAATAGTTCATCCCTTACCTTAATCTCCAATGCAAGTAAAACTCTTAATCTATAAAATGGCTTGGTAGACTTGATTGGTCAAGATTGGCTTAATATACTAGATAAGTGTTGTCTTTTAAACCTCAACACAAAGGCTACGTTGCCCATGTGTGAAGCTTACTTAGGTAGCAAGACTAGCAAAAGCCTTTTAGTAAGGTTCATTGAGTCATTAATCCTTTTTATCTAGTTCATCCCGATATTTGGCCATGTGCGTAAAGATGTCATAGGGCTTCCTATTTTTATCTCATGGATAACTACACACATTTTTGTTTCGTGTATATGTTATCTCACTACAGTGAAGCACTCAATATGTTGAAGCTCTAAGTGGTGGAGGTCGAAACACAGTTAGGCTGAGAAGTTAATACTTTGAGGACTAACTGTAGCAGCGAATATCTTTCTGATTGGTTCAGAGAATATTGTAATAAAAAGGACATTGTAAGGGAACTTACTATTCCATACACTCCGCTGCAAAACATTGTTGAAGAATGTAGGAATCGAACTTTACTTGACGTGGTTAGATTCATGATGGTGCAAACTAACCTATCCATAAACCTTTGAGAATATGTGTTGCTTACGGCAATAAATATCCTCAATTGTGTACCAAGTAAAAGTGTACCCACCACTCCATATGAGTTATGGAATGGGAGGAAGTCAATCTTAGACCAATGCGTCTATGGGGTTCGGCAACTATATGCATGACCAAACCCGTCAACACGAAAAACTTGGTCTAAGTACAACCAAATGGGT
This sequence comes from Pinguicula primuliflora, assembly GCA_025802335.1. Classification (NCBI taxonomy): domain Eukaryota; kingdom Viridiplantae; phylum Streptophyta; class Magnoliopsida; order Lamiales; family Lentibulariaceae; genus Pinguicula; species Pinguicula primuliflora. The sequence continues at coordinate 257,151 of JAOYMZ010000005.1, forward strand.
GTTCATTCGTTAGCCAGAACATGGGAGCTGTTATGTATTGTTCGGTTAATATTCGAATGGAGGCATGACTGAAATTGAGAGTCAATGTCAAGATACTAGAGGGATCAGTTCCCAACTATCGGTGATATAAGATAGGGCGATCAATGGTATGAGTTACAATGAGGACTTCCACTATCGTTTGGTGTAGGGGAGAATATGTTTCATCAAAATACAAAAGATAGTGAAATCTCGCATTTTGCAAGTTGGAGCTTGCCTAATGAAGGTGAGAATGTACATGAGGTTAGTCCTCAACAACAATCTCCAATACCTTCTACCTATGAGACTACAAATTCCACCGACCAATGGTTTAGTGGGAGTGGTTCTTTCGAATAGGTAATTTGATCAGGAACTCCCGTATACTGCAAGTGCGAGCTTGCCAAATGAAGATGTAAATGCAAATGAGGTCAGTCCTCATCAGCAGTCTATAATATCTTGAACCGATGAGACTCAAAATTCCATCGACCAACGGGCTAGTGAGAGTAGTCATTCGAATAGGCAAGTCAATCAGCAACCTTCTATATCTAATATAGATGTAGCTATGAATTCCATCGACTTTGGGGTTAGTGGGATTGGCCTTTTGACAATGGTAGCTGAAAATCCAGTCATATCGCAACGACAAATGAAGGCAGACATAGATCTGCTGATGTGTGGCTCTTCGATTCGGGAGCTACTTTTCATATGACCTCTAGAAGAGAATGGTTTCACCATTATGAACCAGTCTCAGAAGAATTTGTGTTCAGCTATATCAATCATGCTTTGTGGATTGTCAGTATCAGAACCATCAACCTGAAGTTGCATGATGGCTCGGCATGCACTATTCAACAAGTGTGGCACATAGCTGGTTTGAAGAAGAATTTATTGTCTTTGGGACAATTCAATGATCTCAGGTGCAAGATTGAAGTTGAGATGGGGATTATGAAAATAATCTGTGGCACGCTTGTGCTTATGAATGGAGAAAAGGAAGCTGTAAAGCTATACGTGCTAAAGGGAGAGACGTTGTAGGAAGTAGAAGTATCTGTTGCATCTCGAGAATCAACTATAATGCAATGGCGACAGAAACTTGGACATATGACAGAACAAGGGCTGAAGGTTCTTGTCAATCAAAAGCGACTATCAGGCCTCAACAAGGTGACATTACCCTTTTGTCAGTATTATATTACTAGCAAGCAACACCAATTGGACTTCAACAAATCAAACTCTAGAAGCAAGGTTATTCTAGATTTGACCCACTCTGATGTATGGCAAGCACCGGTTGTATCTTTGGGAGGTGCGAAGTACTTCGTGTCATTTATTGACGATTATTCCAGGAGATATTGGGTGTATCCAATCAAGAGTAAGGGAGATGTGTTCTCAGAATTCAAGGTTTTCAAAGCGTGGATTGAGCTTGATTTAGGAAAAAAATCAAGTACTTGCGGATGGATAATGCAAGAGCATATACTGTTATGAATTTGAAAGCTTCTGCAAAAGAGAAGGGATCAAAAGGCAGTTCACTACGACATACACTCCTCACCAGAATGGAGTGATAGAGCGGATGAACAAGACCTTGTTAGAGAGAACAGGAGTCATGTTGGGAGCTACAGGCCTTGACAAGAAGTTTTGGACTGAAGCAGTCAACACTGCCTGTTATGTGATTAATTGGGCCCCATCAACCATGACCGAGTTAAAGGCACTGATGGAGATGTGAACTGGAAATCCAGTGGATTATTCCAACCTTCATATATTTGGAAGTCTGGTGTACGTGATGATCAATGCCAAAGAAACTACAAAGTTAGATCCAAAATCTAGAAGGTGCTTGTTCTTAGGGTATGCTGATGGAGTCAAGGGGTATCGCCTGTGGGATCCCATTGCCCATAAGATCGTCATCAGTAGGAATGTTATCTTTGTAGAAGATAAGTTACAAAGGAACGAGAGAGATGATGACACTGAAACAGGAAGTTCAGAGACTACAAATGTGCTGGTAGAAAGAGAATTTTCTTCTGAAACTGCACCAGAGCCCGAAAAATTAGAATCAGAGGATTTTGATGTTCCCCAAGAACTTCGTCGATTAGAAGGAGTAAGATCCACACCACCTTAGTACTCATATTATATTATGATGAGCAACGTCGCGTACTGCCTTCTAACCGAGGATGGGGAGTCATTAACTCTCCAAGAAGCACTGAGCAACTCAGATGCAACTCAGTGGACTGCAGCAATGCAGGAAGAAATGGAAGCTCTTCATAAGAATAAAATAGGAGAACTTTTGGAATCCTCTAAACTCACTCTTACAATTCTATAAATTCTAAGTTTTATCACTTTCTTGCCTCGGAGCCTCAAAAGAGATTCTTTTTTCTCATTTCAAAAAGAGGATCAATAGTGGATCTCCACTTACCCCTTCATGACTCGAATCCTCAACCTATTTGGTCGAAGGTGAAGCGTCTTACCAACTAAACTGCACTTCATTGTCCCGAAAGAGTTTTTTTTAATTTTGGATTTTATTAATAAAGGAAGCAATAATAAAGAGTTAGTCTCAAAAGATGTTTTCATCCAAACATCTTTCTCAATTTTCAGTATTTATATTTATTCTTATTGTCGTGATCTACGGATAGCAATCTGTACCTTCCCCGACAGGTCATCCCAGACCCGCCCCACTGCGGAGAGGGTTAGACCCACCATGTCACCAGGGGACAAGTTCAGGTTCGGGGTGAGGATTCAGGACTCGCCCCGGACCCAGAATGTTTCTTGTATATTTTATATATTTTATAAGTAATTGAATTTATTATATATTAGAAAATTTATACTGAAATGAAGCTAATCACTACACTCACAAAGAAGCACACTAGATAGTTCATACTTAAATAGTTGGTTTTGTCATTACACTAATTCTACACTAAGAAAGCAATAAAGTGACACAAAGAAATGGAAGCAACACAACAAAGAACAATATGGTGAAGGGCAGTCCAAGGCTTTGGTGTCTTGCTTCGCGAAGTGTCTATGTATCCCTTAACCGTGTCATTGCTTAGCTTGCTTTGCCAAAATAAGAAATGAGAGAGAAAAGACATCTTGCACCCTTCCAACGTGCATATCTTCCAAACCAGCTCTATGGCGGGTCTATCATTTCACAGGAACGTAGTCTAAAGGATGCTTTATAAGTCTTGTGACACATGGAATGATGGAAATGCCGTCCTGACCGAGTTTGGAAGGATTTTCCCAATTTTGGGTAAATTACAGGTACATCGACTGTACAGTCCCTTGCACAAAAGATATCTCTCAACTGGCTGCAAGGGTGATCTTGCCCTTTAACCAGAATATAGTCCAAGAGATCCTTTGCAAGTCCCCTTCACACTATACTTACACTTGAGACTGCAAGGATCGAGTTTGGGACCCAACTGCTAAAATGAGTTCAAATGAACGTCCAAAGACACAACAGTGCCTAAATTTAGTTGCAGTTCCAAAATGGCTTAAAGGGAAACCCTGCCATTTCACAGGGAGATAGCCCTAGAAGGGGATAACAAGTTTCATTTAGCAAGAACACACTTTGGAGGCAGCGAAGAAGGCAAGAAGGCAAAATCACCATAAGCTGGTCTCTAAAGCATCCAAGAAAGAAGAAATCATGGATTCAAGCTGCTACTGCACTTTTATGCTTGTATCAGCTCATGCCTCAAGCATGAGCTAACTCTGTAGACTTAGGACTCGGTTGAGCCTAGCTTTATTGCTTTTGATTATGTGTTTATGAACCATTGAATCAACCTTGCTTCGTTTTGAATGAGCTTGTACTGTTTTATCAGTGCCATGTATTTCAGCCGGAGTATATGGACTCATCTAGGTGATTTGCATTCATTATGACAGCAAGTGTGTAGATTCTACAATAGACTTGCTCATACTGCTGCACTTGGGGTATTACCCCGAGCTTGTGGTGTTACACACAAGAACAAGATCACATAGATCTTAAGTTGTGCCAAAGCTCAATTGTGTTTACCAATTGGCTGTCCTTGGAGTATTACCCCTAATCTGCCTTTAAGTTGGAATAGACTAATTAGCATCTTATCCATAGGGCTAATTATACAAGGGTCTGTGATTTAAAATGAGCAAGAAGTGATTCTTTGGCGATTAAATACAGTCATTAGTAATTTAGCAAGATAATACACCTAAGCCCGGAGCTACCTCTCTATTATATGTCATATCTCTGTTTGTGTTGCGATCTTGGACTAAGTGTCTCACATAATTTACTCTACCTCGTCAAGCTTTATATTCCATTTGGTTTTATTGAATTTTGCCCAGTAGTTTGTTAGATAAACCCCTCTGAATGTTAAGTTACTTTGACAGGTGTTGTAGATTGGTTGCATGTTGATGATTTACTCCTTGTAGATCATGACCCTTGCTTACCAGTATTGTATTATAACTCGGCCGTATACACTTTGCATGCAACAAGTTATTAGCGTCGTTGCTGCGGAGTGGCTGCCATTACATACCATTATTTTGCAACACACTACATTGTTCTCCTTTTATTTTATTTTCTGTTTGTAGCTGGTTCTTGTAGGTAGCTTATGATTTTAGCACCTCCTTCTGATATCAATTCTGAAGAAGAGTCACGAATTGAGAATTAAGAGCTTTGAGGAGAGCTCAAAGAGACATCAGTTTACCACAAGAAGAAGAAATAGTATAGTTGGAAGAAGAACTTGAAGACAGGATGGAGGATGTGAATCTGAATTAAGAAATTCTGCCACATGATGATGATCTACCTATTAAGGCCTTTGCTTTGCCTGTAGCTGGGGTGACAGCACCCTCTATCAGAAGACCAGTTATTAGAGCTCACTGTTTTGAGCTAAAAATTTCAACGATTCAACTGATGTTGAGTCATTCCATGTATGGAGCAGCAGAAAGTAGTAATCCCTGCACATACATTGATGCTTTTCTAGAAATCATTGATGCTATAAAAATCAATGGAGTGGATCAGGAGGCCCTGAGACTTAGATTATTTCCATTTTCTCTCCGAGATAGGGCAAAATATTAGCTATACAGTTTGCCTCTAGACTCAATTAGAAGATGGGAAGATTTGAGGAAGGCATTCATGACTCATTTCTTTTCTCCTTCAAGGACTGCTCGAGTGTTAATGGAAATCCAGACTTTCAAGCAGAGGAGACATGAAAACATCTATGAGTTCTGGTAAAGGTTCAAAGGATTATTAAGAAGTTGTCCAAATCATGGACTCCTGCACTGGAGACAAATTCAAACTTTCTACTTTGATTTGGACCATGATATTAGAAGAGATATTGATTCTGCAGCAAATGACACATTTATGCAGAAAACTTATAACCAGGCTTTTGCATTGCTAGAGACTATAGCTCAGAACTACTACAAATGGCAAGTAGATAGACTTGTAGGAAGAGGAGCAGTTCAAAGACAAGGTGTTCATCGGATTGATGCCCTTGCTCTTGCTGTGAAGGAGATGGGAACCAGACTTGATCAGTTCCTACCAAGCCATAAAATTCATCCCCCTCCTCAAGCATATGCAGTACAGGCCCTTTGTTGTGAAACTTGTGGTGGAAGTCACAATTCCAGTCAGTGTTATGATACCCCTTTAGCAGATATGGAACAAATGCACTATGTGCAAAACCAACCAAGATATGGTCACCAAGGAGTCTACCAAAATCAGAATTTTCGAAGACAGGATGCACCAGGTGTCAGCTAGAGTAATCCACAAGGAGCACTAAACTCTCATTTACTGAAACGAGCAACAACTCATTATCAGCAAACCTCAAATGCAACAACTCATAAGGAGGAAGTCAGTATGGCTGCGTTGAAGGATTTGACTCACAAAAATCTAGACATTCTGGCACAATTCATGCAAGCCAATGTCAATTTCAAAGCTGAAAACCAGGCTGCTTTAGAGAACCAGCAGGCCACCCTTCAAAACCATAACACAATTCTGAAGAAGTTAGAGAATGCAGTGGGACAGTTAGCATCTCAAATACAAGAAAGGCAACAAGGGAAGTCGCCAAGCTTCACTGAAAATAATCCAAAGGAAAGCTTCAAGGCCATTACCTTGAGATTTGGGAGAGAAATTAAAGATCCTAATTTGCCACCATTAGCAGTAATACCAGCCAAAACTGAGGAAGAAGAGAAGCAGATAGCTGAGAACAGAAAAATCAAAGAAAGAGACAGGAAGAAGAAGAAAGAAAAATGGGAGCAAGTCTGATGAGGTTATGAGGCTGCCCTACCCCTAGAGGTTCCAGAAAGAGCGGCAAGAGCAGCAATTCAAGAAGTTCACCAGTGTTTTCAAAAAGCTGCACATAAATATTCCTCTTGCTGAAGCATTGGAGAAGATGTCTATCTTTGCTAAATTCATGAATGATATATTGACCAAGAAGAGAAAAAATTGAGGATGAAGGAATCATATCCCTCACTGCAGAGTGCTCAGCTATCTTAAGCTGCAAGAACATCTCAATTCCACCTAAACTGCCTGATCTAGGAAGCTTCACAGTGCCATGCTCCATTGGAGAGCAGACTTTTGACCGAGCCTTGTTTGATCTTGGAGCTAGCATCTATTTGATGCCTTATTCTATATCACAAAAACTGGGAATTGGAGAATCTCAAGCCACTCAAATCACACTTCAGCCTGCTGACAAGTCTTTGAAAAGATCAAGAGGTATAGTTGAAGATGTTTTGGTTAAGGTTGACAAGTTTATTTTTCCTGTAGATTTTGTTATCTTAAATATGGCTGAGGATCAGGGAGTGCCTATTATACTTGGAAGGCCCTTCTTGAGGACAGGAAGGGCATTGATAGACATGCAAAATGGTAAATTGAAGTTGAGAATAGAGGATGAAGAAGTATGCTTCAAGGTTTATCTTTCCATGAAGATGCCTATTGACTATTTGGAAGAAGTTGAGCAAACTGAACACTATCTAGCTATTGAGACTAGGCACGAAGCATTTTCTGAAGAGTTGGGGTGTATCAAGGACCCCTTGATCACGTACTTGACCACTAAAAATGCAGAAGTTCTGCATGATCTGTGTATAGAGGAATGTGCATTGATGATGAAGGCACAGCTAAGCAGTGAGCCTAGGAAAATTGAATCCTTGGGAGAGCAATCCCCTCTTAACAGAGTTCGTTCATACACCCTCCAGAGCTTGATTTGAAATCTCTTCCAAGTCATTTGAAGTATTCTTTTCTTGGAGAAGGGGAAAGTTTGCCAGTGATCATCAACCAGGATTTAAGTGAAGAGCAAGAAGCTACATTCTTACATGTTCTCAAGGTACACAATGGAGCCATTGGTTGGACACTAGCTGACATCAAAGGGATCTCTCCTGCCCTGTGTATGCATAAGATTTTCTTGGAGGATGGCAGCAGACCAGTGATAGCAGTACAAAGGAGATTGAACCCAATGATGAAGGAAGTGGTGAAGAAGGAAGTGCTGAAGTGGCTTGATGCTGGAGTTATTTATCCTATCCCTGACAGTGCCTCGATCAGTTTTGTGCAGTGTGTACCAAAGAAGGGTGGATTCATATCAAAACTGAATGAGAATGAAGAATTGATCACAACAAGACCAGTCACTGGATGGGGGATATGTATGGACTATCGAGAATTGAACAAAGCAATAAGGAAGGATCACTATCCCTTACCTTTTGTGGATCAAATGCTGGACAGAATTTCTGGTCATGAGTTCTATAATTACCTTGATGGTTATAGTTGATATAATCAAATCACTGTGGCCCCTGAGGAACAAAAGAAGACCATTTTTACATGCCCTTACGATACTTTTGCTTTTAGGAGAATGTCCTTTGGTATTTACATTGCTCCTGCCACCTTTCAAAGGTATATGAAGGCCATATTTTCAGACATGATAGAGGAGATCATAGAGGTATTCATGGATGATTTCAATGTATTTGGAGACAGCTTTGGGTTGTGCTTAGAAAATTTGAAGAAAGTACTAGAAAGGTGTGAAGAAGTGCAGCTTCTTAACTAGGAAAAATGTCAATTCATGGTCAGAGAAGGCATTGTGTTTGGGAATAAAGTGTCTAGAAGAGACCTAGAAGTGGACAAGGCCAAGGTTGAAGTGATTAAGAGCCTACCTCCTCCTATGACATTGAAGGCAGTCAAGAGTTTTTTTGGACATGCTGGCTTTTATAGAAGATTCATCAAGAGCTTTTCACTTATTGACAAGCCCTTGTGCCATTTTCTTTAGAAAGAGGCAGAGTTCAAGCTCACTGATGAATGTTTGAAGTCCTTTGAATAGTTGAAAAAATAATTGATCTCTGCTCCTATCTTGACATCACCTGATTGGAGACTGCCCTTTGAGATTATATGTGATGCCTCTGATGTTGCTGTGGGTTCAGTACTTGGACAATGCAAGGAGAATAGGTTCCACAAAATCTACTATGTAAGCAAAATGCTCAGTGTTGCCGAATTGAATTATACCACAACTGAAAAAGAGATGTTAGCTATGATTTATTCTTTCATCAAGTTCAGGCCTTATATCTGGGAAGTAGAGTTGTGGTGTACACAGATCATGCTGCTATAAGACATTTGATGAGTAAGAAGGATGCCAAGCCAAGACTTATCAGATGGGTCCTTTTACTCCAAGAGTTTGACATGGAGATTAGAGACAAGAGAGGAGTACAGAATGTGGTAGCTGACCATCTTTCAAGACTGGAAGACATTACCACTGTCATTCCAGCAACTGCCCCTATCTTGGATTCATTCCCTGATGATAAAGTGTTCTCAATCCCCACCACACAAACCCCCTCATATGCTGATTTGGTCAATTACTTATCTTGTAACATGGTTTCATTTTGCAGCTATCAGCAGAGGAAGAAATTCTTCCATGACCTCAAGAATTACTTCTATGAGGAACCATTTTTCTACAAGATATGCTCGGACCAGATGATTAGAAGATTGTGTCCCTGAGGAGGAGATGAACTCCATTCTGCACCACTGCCATTCCTTTGAATGTGGAGGACATTTTGGAAGCCAAAGTACAACCATGAAGGTGTTGCAATGCGGATCTTTCTGGCCATCTCTATTGAAGGATGCTCACAACTTTGTACAAGCTTGTGATCGATGTCAAAGCGTGGGAAATCTGTCAAGGAGGAGTGAGATGCTGCAAGCTGGGATTTTAGAGGTGGAGTTATTTGATGTTTGAAGCATAGACTTCATGGGACCTTTCACTCCAAGCCAAGGACTACTTTATATTTTGGTAGCTGTCGATTATGTGTCAAGATGGGCGGAAGCTATTGCAACTCCTTCAAATGATGCTGCTATGGTTAATTAAATTTTTGAAGCAAAACATCTTTGCCAGGTTTGGAACTCCTAGATACATCAACATTGATGGTGGATCAACTTCTCGGGAAACTGAGAAGTTTCCGAGAAAGACATCTTCTCCAATGCTTCAACAAGAGGAATATTTATGTGCAACTACTATTCAACTCCATATTGAGGTTCTTTCTCGGGAAACTCAAGGGCAGATGGTCTGGCCCTTTTGAGGTGGTCAAGGTATCTCCTTATGGATTTGTGTAGTTGAAGAATGATGAAGGAACAGTCTTCAAGATGAATGGACACCGAATCAATCACTATAATTCAACTGAAGACCTTGAAGTGATAAAGGTGGCCATTCAATTCAAGGAGTAAAGCAGCAAGAAGAGGTCTATCTGGAGACCATAAACTCAGAGCTTCTTGGGAGGCAACCCAAGCTAAGTATGTTTCTATTTTCTATTTTTCTTGAAGTTTTCTAAGTATTTTTGAAGCATGGTGCAGACAGCAAGCTGGAGTTCACACTAAGAGTGAGATGAAACTTCTAAGATTAGCTACTGATAGAAGAATGCAGTGAGCTAAAGTGCAAGAGCTTCACACAAGGTTGTTTTGAGGACAAGTGAGATTTTAAGTATGGGGTAGGGGTTTGTAGCACAGCTTGTTAGTAATGTAGATATGTGTACCTATTATATAGCTGATGCACTTTTAGGGGCTCAAATTTTTGCTCATTATTGCTAATATGGGGCAAATGCTGAGTTATGTATGCATCTATTGTTGTGGCCTGTGATCTATTTTGCATATCTGGGAGATACAAACTGAAACTCTTCATAGAATTGATGGTGAGGGTGCATAAGTAGAGTAGTGGTCCGAAGTCAAGTGTTCATGTTTTTGAATGAGGGAAAAGAGTGATACAGGTTTTAGTTGCTTTTGGATGAGGAGATTTGATGAACCTTCTCTTGCCCTTACCATCAGAGAGAATAGTCCACATTGGAGCTCACACAGAATGCTGACAAAAGAAAGAAACAGAAGCTTGAGAAAAACATCAAAGGAAGAAAGACTCGAAGTCTCTCAAAAGAAGATCAGGGGTGGAACAGAACAGCAAAGCTATCATAGAAGATTCATGAAATCCCCCCTTTCACATCAAAATGAGGTCTAAGTCCCAAAAGTTCAAAGCAAAAGATAACTCTGGAGCAAACTCAGGGAGTACACAAAAAGATCAACATAACAATGGATGAAAAGAATGAGTTGATCGCAAAAAGGAAGACGAAACAGTGGCTATGAAAGACAAAGAAGAAAGGGCATTAGCAAGTGATGATCTCTATCCCTTGTCCAGATTTGACATAGAACACTGTCCATGGTTCATGTAAGCCAAGTGGAGAGGCCATAATGATCTGCTCCAACTCAATCAACAAGAGAAGCCTCTACCTAAGCACTAACCCCTAATTGACTGTGATAGAGTTGAGACTTGGCTTGAGATTGCTATGAAAGCTTTTTCACCAGGATTGTGGTAGAGGTTGAAGAGTTTATTTAGTCCCTAGAGAAGCAGTATCTAGATGGAAAAGGGACACACTTGAGGCTACTAGTGAAGTATGAACCAAGATGGCTTAATGTTGCTACTATCCCCTAAATTGCTCTTGGCAAAGATTACACCCTCACTTGAGTCTACACTTGCACTGAATGAATACAATTGAGCACCACACACACACTGTCTTGTCTATCTTTTTTGCAGTTCTTATTGGTTTTATTGCTTAAGGACAAGCAAGGTGTAAGTGTGGGGTAGTTTGATAAGCTAAATTCATATCACATTTAAAGCATCTTTATCTTATAATTTCTTAGCACCTTATGCCCTAAATACCTCATTTATACCTAATTTTTTGCTTAATTATGTTGAAACAGATTAAGAGCTCAAATATGATAGAGCTGGGCAAACCTGTGCAGAATTGGGAGGAAAAGAAGCAAAATGGCCGAAGCTCAAGCAAGGAAATGCACATGTGATGTTCTTGGCTCAACTTCATGTTCAAAATGATGTATCCCTTAACCGTGTCATTGCTTAGCTTGCTTTGCCAAAACAGGAAATGAGAGAGAAAAGACATCTTGCACCCTTCCAACGTGCATATCTTCCAAACCAGCTCGATGCCGGGTCTGTCATTTCATAGGGACATAGTCTAAGGGATGCCTTATGAGTCATACACACACATGGAATGCTGGAAATGCCACCCTGGCCGAGTTTGGAAGGATTTTCCTAATTTGGGTAAATTGTAGGTGCATTGATTGTACAGTCCCTTGCACGGAAGACATCTCTCAACTGGCTGCAAGGGTAATCTTTCCCTTGCAGCAGAATATAGTCCAAGAGGTCCTTTGCAAGTCCCCTTCACACTGTACTTACATTTGAGACCGCAAGGATCGAGTTTGGGACCCAACTACTGAGATGAGTTCAAATGAACGTGCAAAGACACTACAGTCCCTAAATTTAGCTGTGGCTTCAAAACGGCTCAAAGGGCAACCCTGCCATTGCACAGGGAGATAGCTCTAGAAGGGGAGAACAAGTTTCATTCAACAAGAACACACTTTGGATGCGGCAAAGAAGGCGAGAAGGCAATAACACCATAAGTTGGTCTCTGAAGCATCCGAGAAGGAAGAAATCATGGATTCAAGCTACTGCTGCACTTTTATGCATGTATCAGCTCATGCCTCGAGCATGAGCTAACTATGTAGACTTACGGCTCGGTTGACCCAAGCTTTATTGCTTTTGATTATGTATTTATGAACCTTTGAATCAACCTTCCTTCATTTCGAATGAGCTTGTACCGTTTTATGGGTGTCATGTATTTCGGCTGAAGTATATGGACTCATATAGGTGGTTTGCATTCATTGCGACGCAAAGTATGTAGATTCAACAATAGACTTGCTCACACTGCCGCACTTGGGGTATTACCCCAAGCTTGTGGGGTCACACATAAGAACAAGACCACATAAATCAAAAGTTGAGCCAAAGCTCAATTGTGTTTACCAATTGGTCGTCTTTGGGGTATTACCCCTAGCCTGCCTTCAAGTTGGAGTAGACTAATTAGAATCTTGACCATAGGGATAACTATACAAGGGTTCTGTGGTTTAAAATGAGCAAGAAGTGATTCTTTGGTGATTAAATACAGTCATTAGTAATTTAGCAAGGCAATACACCTAAGCCCTGAGTTACCTCTCTATTCTGTGTCATATCTCTGTTTGTGTTGCGATTTTCGATCAAGTGTCTCACAACATTTACTCTACAATCGTCAAGTTTTCTATTCCATTTGGTTTTATTGAATTTTGCCCAGTAGTTTATTAGATAACCCCTTGAATGTTAGGTCACTTTAATAGGTGTTGTAGATTGGTTGCATGTTGATGAGTTACTCCTTGTGGATCTTGATGCTTTCTTACCAGCATTGTATTATAACTTGACCGTGTACACTTTGCATGCATCACTATACAAATGTTGTGCTCCAATGAAGGTGATCTACTTGACTCATGAGACGGGTCTGGCGCATGAGGCACATGAGTTAATGTAGGTGAGGATAGTGGGGCTAGTAGGTGAGGCACATGGGATGCAGGTGTCGGAGTAGTGGCCAAATCTGTGCTAGGCACGTGAGGCACATGAGTCGACTGTAGCATGATATTGGAGTTGAGGCAATCAAGTGAGTCGACATCAAATTCCCCCCCTGACCCACTGGTTGAGGAGATGACTGGTAGTATTACACAATCTCAACAAAATTACAATCCATTGTGGTAGCCATATGACGAATGTTAGGACTATAACACTGATAACCCTTTTGGACACCCCCATACCCCAAAAAACATACTTCTCAGCACAAACATCGAATTTGGAACTATTTACTTTAGGAATATGGACATAGATTGAGCATCGAAAGACATGGGGTGCCAAAGGCATAGATGGGGAAACATGAGTGAAATCAGATAGAGTGTGAATAGGGGTACAAAATTTCAAAATCTGAGTAGGCAGGCAATTAGCTAAGAACACAGATGTGGCTACAGCTTCAGGACAAAAACTAGATGGAACATGAGATTCAATCATCAAGGCTTGAGTCATCTCATGAAGAAAACAATTTTTTCGTTCAACCACCCCTTTTTTTTATAGGCAGCCCCCCATTTTGTTGTGGAGAATAAGGACAAGAAGTGTGATGCACTAACCCATTTTCAGAGCCAAATTCACCCCATTATCTGACCAAAGAATATGAATTTGGTTTGAAACTGAGTGTCATATGGAATTTTTTTTTAAAATGGAAAAGTTCTCAAATTTTATTAATGATCAAAAAATGTTTTTGTGTTATAGAGATACAACAAATATTGAATCAGAAAAGACATAGCATTCAGTTTGTTGTTGCCTGTTGTCCAGTGCTTCATGAAGATTGTGAGCTAGCTATGATTTTTTCCGTTTCTTGTGTTTTTTAGGCCTCCTTTCTTTACTCCACCAGCTATGAGGGTAAATTTGTCAAAGACCTCAGATTTATTTTTTAAAAAATATACTCAAGTCATAAGAGTGCAATCATCAACGAATAACACAAAATATCTAAACCTTTGACCCCCAATCACAGGAGCTGGTTCCCAGACATCGGAATGAATTATGAAAAATATTTTGGTAACAGGAGAATATTTTGATTAGGGGTGTTCAAAATCTACTGTCGGTACCGGGATCGGTCGGGTAGCGATATCGATACTGGTACTGCTACCTGCAATCGGTTACGCAATCGGTACCAGTACAATAATCACGTGTACCGATACCGGTAGACCGGTAAGGCCGGTTACACTTACACTGTTACACAACGCATTTTTAATTCTGTGCCCTCTGTTAATTTCATTCATTTTCGAATAGAACTCTAATCTAAGAATAGAAACCCTTCTCCAGGCCACCCTTCTCGCCCGTCGCCCGTCGGTGAACCGTGAAAGAGTCCTCCTCCTCCTTAGTCTGCTATCGCCGATTCTTGTTCCCATCTCCGATTCTCTGTAACTGTAAGTGTATTCTCTATAGATACTCTCTAATTTCTTTAAATTGTATTGTAATTAGGGATTTTTGACCATGCAAGTTGCAAATCCTGAGTTGTTGTTTTTCAGCCTTCTTCCTTCGTTGAATGTTGCTGTTTTTTCTCTTCGGTTGAAACACAGTACCTCCTTAGTTGAATATTGTTGTTGGTGATTATACTCTGTGCGAATGTTTGGCTTCATTCAGCCTTGTTATACACCTTCCGATTGTATAATAGCTTTGCTATGTTTTTCCCTGCGTTTACTGCTCCAATTTACTATTTTTTGCTGATCTAATTCCTTGCTGTTTTCCTACTCAGTCTTCTGTCTTTATCGGTATGAAGGAGAAGGGTTGTGTGGCATGTCTAATTCGGTTACTGTCTAACCGGTCTTGTATCGGTACTTGACCGATTAGACAGTAAACGGTCTGGTATCGGTACTGGACCGGTTAGACAGTAACCACTAATAAAATTATGCAAGTAACTTGATTATGTTCTGAGTTAGCGAATCCTGCTAGTAGCTTGATTATATTCTGTTAATATACGTTCTTTTAATTGTGTATATTATTAAGCTCTGTTCTTACTTCAGGATGGCTGACTCCTTACCTACTACAAATGTTGCTACATCCTCAAATCCGATTGAGGAGGAAGTGCTTCAAACTCAAAGTAGGGAAATTGAACCTGAAGGTCCTCCACCAAAGAGAAGGAGAGCAAGGACTAGCCATTATTGGGCATATTTCAAAGAGGTCATTCCACCAGAAGATCCTCTGAAGCCGAAGGCCAAGTGTAATTTTTGTGGAGAACCAGTGAATTGTGAAACCAATATTTACAAGATGGGTACTATGCTAAAACACTAAAAAGGATGTCAAAAAAGAAAGACAGCTCAATGGCTCGCAGTAGGATCAGGAAGACAGGCCACACTTTCATTCGATGCTAGTACATCAAACAGTAGTGATGTTGGACAGTTGACTCTGCAAAGGTATAAAACGAGGAATAATCATTAATGTATGATAATTGATAAGAAGGTGTGGAGGAGGAAAATCGCTCGGCATGTTATATTGGATGAGTTACCTTTCAACCATATGAACAAGATTGCTTTTGCTCTGATTATCAAGATGTGGATCCTCGTTTCAAGATGATCTCTAGACAGATGTGTCAGAGGGATTGTATGGGAATGTATTATGAGGAGAAGTTGAAGTTAAAGCAAAGACTGCTTGAAGCTAATCCTCGTATCTGTTTGACGACAAACACATGGACTTCAAGGCAGAATTTGACATACATGGTAATCACAGGGCATTGGATTGATGACAATTGGTCATTGGAAAGAAAGATCTTGGGTTTTCGCAAAATTAGTGATCATAAGGGTGTTTCAATTTGTTCAGAGATAGAAACTTTGATGGAAAGTTGGGTGATTATTAGGTTGTTGACCATCACTGTTGATAATGTCACAGACAATGATGTGGCCCTCAAAACATTGAGGAGACGTCAGATAATTTTGTACGGTGATGTTCGGGGGGAGATTATCAAGCAGCATGAGAATCTTCACATGTGGTGTTGTGCTCACATCTTGAACTTGATCGTTCAAGATGGTTTGATTGAACATAGTGATGCTATCTCTCGTGTGAGAAATGTTGTGATGTTTTGCAAGTTTTCTCCCCAACGAGAAGCTCTGTTTAGTCATCAAGTGAAGATGAAGAAGCTTAAAGATAAAGGATTTCTTCAGTTAGATGGTCCCACAAAATGGAACTCTATATATGTTATGCTGAAATCTGCTCTGAAGTACATCATTGTTTTTGAGGACATGGTGGAGGATCATGCGTTCTACAGCTATTTGTATGATGAGGCGAGAGGGAAATTGGGGCCTCCGACTGCTGATGATTGGGTCCAGGTATGAGACTAGTCACCAAACAAGCATGTCTCATTGTTAATAGCTTTCGCTAATAGTTTTATAATTATTTGCAGGTTAAGAGTTTTTTTTGCCATTTTTCAAGTTGTTCTATGATGTTACTCATA
>JAOYMZ010000005.1:273540-290941 GCA_025802335.1 Pinguicula primuliflora
CAAAATATATAAAATAAATTGAAATATTAAGAGTGAAATATAGAGGATAGATAAAAGAGAGAAAATTGGGTGTAGAAAAATGAGGTAGAGTGAGAAAAAAGTGAGTTGATGTGATAGGTGTAGGTAAAAAAGAGAAAACTTCCTCCATGGTTGTGGATAGCCTAAGGGAATGCTACGTGTTCATACAGGCCAGGGTGGACCGACTCAGGGGCGGGCACAGGCTCTAGCCCGGGCCCAATTTTCGGTCTGCCCCATAAATTTTTTTAGCCCAGCCTAGTGGCTCAGCCCACACCATATAGACAGCCACAAAATTAGAACAACACAGTCGACTCTCCCTGGAAGCCCTTGCGAAAAAAATCCGACCTGTGCAACAGCTTGAAATAGGGAAGAAGAAGGAGGCAATAGGAGAAGAATTAGGGCCGCTGAAGGCAGGAAAATCCCACTCATTAGGTTCACAAATTATTCACGTCTTCTACGCCACATCATCGAATATAATATTATATTAATTAATATAAAATTTAATATTAATTAATAAATTATATTTATTAAGGTTTACAGTTTATATGGGTGAAGAGTTTATAAACTGTTATATGACAGGAAAAGAGAAAACTGTAAATCTTCATAAACTAATAGAGTTTCTACCCCTCAATGTTTTTATTTTCACAATTTTACCACATGTCGCGAAAAAGAAAGGTGATATGGCCCACGCCATATCACCCATAATTTTCCCACACCCCACTCCGAAAATTGTTGGTCCCACACACACTTAGGTGGGACCTACACACATTAGAGTGGGGCCCACAACGTTGATATGGCGTGGGCATCAAGGGCGTGAGCTTTAACATTTCTCGATACAAATTGTAATTTTATTATAAATTGTGGGCTAAGCTATCAACTTTTTTCTTTATATTTCATGATCATATTTCGGTACGATAAATGGCAATTCATGTATACCGTGATATTAATGAACCTTTTTGTTGTAATAAAAATGCTAGTCCTATAATATTTTTATATAAATATTGTAAAAATATTGTATAGCTAGCATCAATCGTTGGATTAAATCAAATTTCTTTTAGATTAGATTTTTGAGTTGTCCTAACACGAATCCAACTGAGTGTTGCTAGCTGTACAATATGTTGCACAAATAATATTATACATTTAGCATTTCTCTTATTATAAATATTATAGGTACATGATAAGATGACGAGAGATGTTCGTATACACAGCTGCCATAAATATAATTTTGCCCTTAGATACACAGTTTTTATCTCAGCCGTCGGGTTTGAATCCGACAGCTGAGATTATACCATCACTTAAGTCACTGTCTTGGACATCCTAGACTACAGATCACAACTCCATTCAGTTCTAAAAATTGACTCTCACCTTTTGAAGGGTTTCACGCAAGAGTTCTACTCACCTCCCTTTGCAAATTTGCAACTCCATTTCGAAGGGTTTCGCGGTTGAAAAATTATTTCTCACCGGATGAAATAGCAAAATTGCGGCTCCATTTCGAACGGTTTCACGAAAGATTTGAGCATCTCCTTCGAGATTTTGCGGAAACGAGATCTGGGCGACACCTTTGGAGGGTTTCTTCAATGATTTGGGTCTTCAAGCACGATTAGGTTGAGTGAAGATGATGAAGATGTTGAAGATGATGAAGATGTTGAAGATGATGAAGATGTTGAACTTGATTAAGCTTGTCAAATTTCTGATTGTAACATTTCAGCTACTTTGAATTAGTGGTCATTGTAACATTTCAGCTATTTTGAACACATTTTGCTGGTGCAAGGATTAGATATGTTGTTGGTTTGTAGCTGGTAGTTTTGATGGTTTATTCATGGGTTGCATACCTTGTGAAACTGAATTACCAGTTTTATGAACTAGTTGCACAGATTTTTGCCCGTTTGTTGATAATATTTTGTTCCAGTTTCATAATTTTATTTAATGCACTAGTTGTTGCGAATTGTTGTACGACTTTTGCACAATTTTTAGACAATATTTTGTACCAGTTTTATGAACTAGTTGTTGCGCGGGTTTTCTCCCGTTTGATTAACTAGTGGATGCAGCATGTGGACTATTGTGTAGTTGTAGGATGTAATGGTTCTTATTCAAACTTCCTGTTGTTGGACAACTTGTTGTTTTATTTGATCAAGCTGCTTCAATTCTCGATCATGTTTCGGTCGGGTTTTATGGTTTATGTTCTGTAAATCAAAACAAATGATCACCAGTAACAACATGAGAAGTTTTACATCAACTACATTAGTAACATCAACTACACTTTCAGCTATCAAACATTAAACATTTTATTAGCAATTAAACCATTATGCAACAACATTAGTAAACCACTTTTTTGTGTTCTATAACATCAACATGAGTAATGTGCATGCTTTTGAATCTTTACTTGGGTATTTTACCACACAACAACAGTGGAACGCTGAACTTGATGATAAGATGCAAGAAATGTCTACATGCGGCCCACATCACTATTCCCCACGAACAAGTTGATCGCCCTCTACTTGAAGTGTGAGGCATTGCTCTGATGTTCATCAAAATGTCAGGAAGAAATGTTGTTTCATGTACATCAATCATTCCCCGTTAAATGAGTGTTCTCTGTAATTCAGGCATTTAACGTTTTACCAGCAACAAAATGATTCGGCAACAACATGAGTAAGCCAATGTTTTGTGTTCCATAACAACAACAATATGAGTAAACACCGGGCCACAATAATTTAGACAATCAGTACAGAATCAGGAATTAAAACACTGTGTATTCAACAAAAATGCAGGATTCTTTCCTGAACGATAAAAAATTTGCTATAACACAAGAGAATTTTTATGACACAAATATGTAAAGCCACTGCTTTTGGTTCCATAACAGCAATCAAGAGAATTTTTATGACACAAATCTGCTATAACACAAGACTGAAAATAACAATATCAACGAAAATTCGAAAAATATCAACAAAATTTTTTGGTTAAGCATTTGTAGTTCGATCTTGTTGTATCAACCAAGCTAACAACCACATTTGCAGTTCGATCTTGTAAATCTGTGAACCCATCTCAACGTACCAAGAACATGCAATTTCTAGTAAATAGAAATATTTGTACGTTCGTTGATGTTGACGAAATTGCACTGTGTTCGTCAGGAAGACGAAATTGCAAGAGAGTGCTTGCTGTCGTGAGAGAGAGCTTGTCGTCGCCTTGCCGTCACCTTGCCGTCACCTTGCCTTCGTGAGAGAGAGCTTGCTGTCGCATCGGGAGAAACCCTTCGAAGGCGAGATAGGATTTTAAGGAAAATAGATTGTGAAAACATTGTTCAGGATATCCAAGACAGTGACTTAAGTGATGGAATAATCTCAGCCATCAAATTCAAATCCGACAACAAAGATGAAAACTGTGTATATAGCAGTTGTGTATAAGTATAGCTCCCATAAGATGACATTGCTATTTTAGCATTTTTTTTATAAATTAGTAACTATTGATATTTTGATCTTAAATAAGAGTATCTAATGATTCAAATAATAAAATACTTCTTAAACGGTTCTCCGCATCTGGTGATCTTTTAACGTTTCAATTACTTTGAACAATGCTTATAATTCATATAATTATTCGTAATTTCATCTCAAATAGAATACTTCAAATGGCAAATAAATGAATTATGTAACGATTTCTAATCCCAATCATCTGGATTTTGATCTGATGGTTATCTCAAAAATACATTTAATATTCCATATCACATCACTAAATCAAAATTCTGATAATCAAGATTTGAAATCAATACATAACTCATTTATTCTGCATAAAAGTCTGAAATTGTTTCTCGTCTCGAAACCAATTTTTTTTGCTCGAAACCAATTTTTTTTGCTCGAAACCAATTTTTTGTCTGACGAACATGAATAAAACATGCAAGAACTTAAAATAAAGATAAAGTTTATCATCTTATCTTTCAAATCCTATTTGAAATAGAAAGGTAACTCCTCTATCCGAAATTTGGATACTCATAAAATAAAGAAGTCACGATCAAATCTAAAATAGTATTTTATTTAGAAATTATCTTTTATCTACTACTTTTTTGGGTCCCAATACGCAAATGCTAAAATCTCACTACAAAAGTTCGTGACTTCTTCACGAAATATTTGTTAAGTGAGCATTAAATAATTATTAAAAAAAAGTCAAAAAGGTCAATTTTACCTTCCTCATCCCGCTCACCCTCACCTCCATTCACCCTAGTAATTTCTTTCCACTCACCCTCACCTCCATTCTTCATCTATTACCTTCTGCGCCACCTACGACCCAGAAATATGGATGTACAATGGGTATTCACTTAAACATAAATATTCATAATACTTCTCCTTGAATTTCATTGTACTAAGAATATGTCTCGTTAAAACCTTACTAGGAAAAACCGTAAAAAAAATTTAGTCAAGGATAAAGAGTACATTATTCTTATTAATCTACCTTTCAGATGTTGTCTCGTTAAAAACTTTCCTAAGTAAAACCCAATGGGAAAAACCTTAGTGAATGAAAAGAGTACAACGCAAATTCTCTCCCCTGATAGTTTCATCATTTAGCATGCCTCATTTTGATCAACCGTACCAGATTTTCAAAAGATGTAGCATACAGTGCTTGACTTTTTTTTAAATTTTTTTTAGGTGGTACCAATATTGTAACCCTTGACCTCACACAATCACCCACACTCTCATCCACACTCACACCACTAGGTCAATGTCATATTGATGGCAATGCTTGACTAAGCATACCTTGTGAATTATTAAATAAAATGTAGTTGAAAACTTTCTTCTTCATCTTCAAACCACATATCTCAATAATAAATTTATAAATTTTAGCATGATATTCTCATGATGAGTTGATAATGTATGTGTTTGAAATTGTGCATTGTTAGACGAAATTCATGCATCGTCATAACCAATTATCCCTGCTCATATCCATTTTTTCACATGATGAGATTCAAAAGTGATGTCTCATTTCATTTCAAGATTTTTTAATTGAGAAGAATTGTATCTTACCAATAAATAATCAAGGCAAGAGTATTAGTAGGAGATATATTGACTAATTTACACAATGTACCTCAAAGTTAAGTACTTCTCGATATTGAAATGAATAATTCGGCACATAAAATAATATAACAAAGATATTTGCATTTTTCAAGTGCATTGATGCAAATAATTTATTTGTCAAATGTTTCGTGTAAAGATCTGAACATAATTTGTCACGGTCTTTCATTCGAAACATTATTTCAAAAAAATCACGGCGTTTATTAACTCTTCATGAGTATCAGCATATTCAAACAATAATAATCGCGTATTTAGATCTGGATCTCTTGATAAAACACAGAGGCATATAATATTCATATATAACCCTCTTTTAAAGGAATGCATTCCAATAATTTTTAGCACACACAATTACATTATTTTAATCCATATGAGGATTTATTTAGCAAACAAAGAGGAAATTTTCCTTTTCTATTTCAGGTACCTCACAATACTTCATAAATATTCTTTATAAGTTAGACGCATATAAACTTTATTGCCAGACTTATAATAAATGTTATTCCATCCACCAATTTCTTCAAATTGATATCGAGCTTTTGGAAGAAACTTGTGCGACAAGCCGTGTTACATATCTCACAATTTTATATTATTCACAATCATCCAATTATTTTTTACCTGCTATACACCAGTTGATCTATGGACTACAGGTCCTAAAAGTGACCATTTGTAAGAGAATTCAACTATGCATGCGTCTTTTCAAATTCATCGATCATTTCATTTTTCTATATTTGTAGCTTAGGAATCCTCCTTTTCTTCCATTGGTTTTAGCACTTATTAAATGAAGAATATCGTTGGCGATTCTTATTGCTGGTTTCAACTCTTTCTTCGTTGTGACATAATCAATCAATATTTCATTTATTTTCAAGCGTCTGAAGTTCTTCTACAACTTTTTTTAAATTTAATTAATCATGTCAATATATGTACTCTTTTACAGTTGGATTATTCTCGTTTTTACATATTTAATATTCACTCCTTTAAATTACGAGAATATATAAATTTTGAATCAAGAGATCTATCATGCTTCAAGCATGTCATAGTCTCTTTACCAATGAAAGTTTGTCCTTCTTGACATTACTTATCATAGGAGTATTAGCAATTAAAACAGTAACTTCTTTTAGGTCAGTAAATACACCTGACAATTTATTCGCATCTTTTGTAAATGAATTATCATAAGAATTTATATGTACGAGGATCTCATGTTACTCGATGATAATTCATCTCAAGAAGTATTTGTCTTCAATTGCTTATTTTCTTCCTCTGATGTTGAGAACATTACTTATAAAATGACCATTGATAAACTTTGTCGTAAATTGATCTCCAATAAAAAAACCTTAAATATTTCATTGTAGGTGGAGATTCATAGCCAACATATCCTTAATATTCTTTCAGGATCCATCTTTACGCAATTGTGATGGAGCAATTAGTAAATCAACTACACATCCAAAAATAGATGGATATTTGGTTCCTGACCTCGAACCATTTGTATCGGGAAGAATTTATGATAATTTATTGGCATAATGCGTACTATTGTTACCGTATATGCATGTCTCTCAGTCAACATAGAAGAGTTGGAAATCATTATATTTTTTCATACACATTGATAGTTCAAAATAATGGATGCAATATTGAGATAATGAAAATCTCTTCCATATGATATCTGTTTAGATCAATATCATTAAACTCATATGGGCTTTGAGACTTTTGTAGTAATGTATTCTCTAAGAGTTTGTCCCTTTTGTTGGCAAAGTATTGTCTCTTCTAGAGTCTCATTTTATTTTACATTATCCAAGATTATATGTGCACAATCTTTTTTCACTTCAAGTGAGACAATTGATTTTGTCTTTAAATATCAAATTGTAGTTATCAACTTCGGGTGGTACTACATTTGTTATTATTCAATATACAATATGCAATAGCACTCTAATGTTATGCATCATCATAATTTGAGAGGTTATCATAGCTCATGCAATATATCTTATCATCATTTATGTGTAAAGTTAAAAGAAGTAATAATAATAAAATAATAATTATAATAACACATATTTATGGAGATTAACATCTTCAAGAGTGTTCAAAGTCTCTTCTAGAGATATAATTAATTTATCCCTTTTATTTCCAATGGTAACTTGATAAATCAATTTTGATAACTCATAGAAGAATTAATCATGCTACTAAATTTATATCAAGCAATATTTCAAACATGATATTTCAAGCAAGATTTACTTATGATATGTGATGCTTTCACATATAATAAGCGTAATGCTTTCACACGGATGATAGATTCTTAAGCATCATAATGCGTACATATATCGGATATTGTTACTCCATGTTATGCATATTCTTCCCTACATCAGGTAGAAAAAAATTTCTCTAAAGTAAGATATATTTACACATTTGAACTAGTTTCTCTCTGTTTCTCGTGATAAAATATAATTTATTAATTTTGTGCAATGATATTCTTGTACAATAAGTGTTCAATCAAATATTGTATATGCCAAATTTGTGACAACTATTGTAAGGATGTTCTTAACTTATCTTTTCACCTTTAATATTGTAATCTCTCACTTCTAGTGGGATTCTTGGATCTATGCTTGTGATAGCATAATAATGACACATTTTTCAAAGATCAACGACTGTTTCGTAGTAGTATATTTATATAGAAATCAATGATTAGATTTGTGTACCTTTATGATGTCTTCATGACCCATAAGACAAGTATGGATCTAAAATTCATGCATCTCAACTTTATTAAGCCACATCAAATAAATATTGCAAGTAAGATCATGATATATCGCGATTTATACTTCAATCATTTGTAAGAAATGCTTATAGCATACATGGGTTGGTAGTTTAAAAAATCCAACATCATATTCAATAATTGATTAATTGAATTTCTCCCACTTTTTTGATACATATATAGACACGAATATAATCTCAATAAAGTCCCAATTGAAAATAAAGATAATGTTTTCATCATTGATGATGTCTTCAAGACTCACACATCCAGATAAATAATCCATGTATACTTTTGTAAGAACAATCTCATTGCATACTACCAAATTTGTACATTAAAATTTCATGTGATTTTCATAAGCAAGGATCGTAGTATAACATGCTTTTCGAGCACACATAATTATTTAACAAGAATATAATAAATTTTTTTGTCTATCTTCAGGATAGTACTGCAAGGAAAATAATCTTCAAACCTTTAAATTTTTCATGTTATCATATCATGATCATCAATCATCTTTGAGGCATATACACATAAAGTGAGGAAATGCTCATCCACTTAAAAACTCATTTGTGATTCCTATATAAAATAATCAACCAAGTTAAAACAATAGTCTCTTCTTTAGGAGAGATTTCATGATTCCAACGAACATTTGAATCTTTGTATCATTTATCAAAATCTTCTAAGTACCCGTACGTAAATAACAATTTGAGTTTGCACTCATACTACCATAATTTCATATCTCATTGTTAAAAAACTATGAGACAAAAACTTACTAACAATTAGTTAGTAACTTTATGCGGTTTCCCGAATTTGCTCTTAGCTCCTAATTTCAAACAACACAATAAAAGTAAACTAATTAGAACAAGAATTCTAAACATAATAATATGAAAGAGTAAAACGAAAAAAGACAAATCCTTTAATATTTCTCTAACCATCATCACAATCACTGATTGGATCATTCTTCGTTGATGGTCTTTGCCTTCTAAAGCTCAAATGGTCAAAGCTTCGTGCTGATAACGTGTTACAAAATAAGTGGAATAATGTAGTAATATATATGAAGAACACAAGAAATGTAGAGAGCACAAAGGAGTGATTTCATTCATTTCTCAAGTCAATCTTACATGAACATGGATGTCTCTATTTATAGGCACAAGTATAAGCATAAAGAATGAACTATATTAAACCTCTATACATGAATCTTCTTGATCCATGTATAATTACATGAGAAACTCAAATACGTTGGAAATGATACAAAACTAAATTCATATGAAATTCGAAAGTCATATACATGTATAATGGATATTCACTTAAACACAAATATTCATAATAATTTCCCCTTATCCAAATTTTTGGTTTTCTACTAATAAATAGTTACTTTTTTTATTAATAAATAGTTACCACTAATGGAGAACACTGCATATGGGAGACACAATTATCCACACATTTCTAATTTGGATATTATCCACACATTTTATCAATCAAGACAGCTTGCTACTGTGGTAATTAGGTGAACTCGCTGATTAATAGGACTCAAATTCAAACTTCAGTAATTGCATTTGGCGAGTTCTAATCCAGAATAGTTTTTGCTGGGTACAGACCCCCAAATTAACCAGAAGTACTTTTGAAAACTGAGCGAAATTATTCCTCCCATTTACTTACTTAACAAATCCCCACATTTCATCATATTCAAAGGGTTTTAAGCATGCCTTTTACTACCTACCAAAAAAAAAGCATGCCTTTTACTTTTACTCCTTTTGTATAATGTCATCTTAGTGAATGTTAATAATTGATCAAAAGATGTTTTATTTAAATCTTGTCCAGAAGAAGTAGAAAACAAGGCCTAGGAAGAGCCTTCATGAGACCATCGACATGGTGGTCAACGGAAGGAATATGATTATCACGAAGAAGACCTCGCTGAAGAACCCTATCATGAATATTGTGAAAATCCAAAGCAATGTACTTCATCCCGGAATTGGGACACCATGAGCATAAGTAGGTGGTTCCAATGCTGTTATGCACAACAGGGAGAGAAAGTCAAAGATCACCACTAACTGCTAGTGGCGGATCCTGGGATTCAAACTAAGTGGTGTTGTTTACATAAGGGTGTATATCCTGGATCTAATTAGGGAATGCAGGGTGCATGTCAAGTATAAAAATATTTTAGGAGGTGCACCTGCACCCCGCCGCACCCTCCCAGCAGAAACTGAATGATGCTTGGATTCGACCCAATGAGACCATGCAAAAGACTACAAGAGGTTGTGCTTCCGGACGGCCTTTGAACATGCTTTTTGCTTTTCCTATCTGTATAATGCCATCTGACTTGAAGGGAATACCTCGTTTCCATAAACTATCAACAGATCCAATTCTGATTCAACTAAAACGAATAACATGTTTGCTGATAGTCTCGGCTAATGCTGGTGATACAATAAATCTCGGCACGCTTGCTTGCTTCTCTAACAGTGAAACGACACAAAGTAAATGGAGCAATCTCGTTTACAGTGAGGCAGCATTCTCAGAGCTCATCCTGCAATACAAGACACAAAACAGAGCAAAGGGCTCGAGATGGAGCGCTCAAATCAATAGCAAGTTCACAGCAACATAAAAATATTAGCATGTCCAGAGAAATACCATTGCAACGTTAATGTTTAGTTCCCTCATATTTGTAATTTTACTAATCATCACTTCTGTTTCTCGTATGTATAGAGAAGCATTTCAGTGAGCTTAAGTTTCAGCAGATCAGTTTTCTAAGGAGTTACTGCTTAGATTCTCAATACAGTAAAGTAGATCAAGAACCTAAATGTTATGTAGTGAAACGCTTACGTGGTAGTCATCATCCATGTAAGTATGGCGTCGCTGTATGACAAAAAAAGGGTTGGATATAAGAATTTACATTTGCAAAAAAAAATGGAGTTGCCTCAACTTGAAGCAGGAAGCCATAGAAGCAAATTATGTAATGTATGAGATAAGAGAGGACTGACCCTCTTGTACCGCTCCTTCCTGTCGTAGCCCCTTTCTTTCCGCCGCCTTTCACCTTCTTCTCTTGCTTTTTGGGCCTCCTGCAAAATAACTCAGACAAAAAACACATTTCAGGTTTCCCTATTGTCCAAGGAAAGAGACAAATATGGTAGTCAAGGGCTCAAGGCTGAGACCTCTTCCTCCTTTGCTTTCCTCTCCTTTTCTGCTTCCTCAAATGCTTCTCTCTCTATCTAAAAGGCCAGAGGATAAGATAAGCAAATGGATAAGTGCATAAAAGACATGTTTTCGTAGTAGTCTTCGAATAGATTAGAGTGGAGGCTAACCTCTCTATTAGCAAAAACTTCCAGCACTACTTTCTTAGCATAGTCAGGGTCGTCACATATCAGAATGTTGTCAAAAACAGAGCCTGCTTTTACCTGCAATTAAATTTCATTCATATAAAAATCATATATTACTAGCAAAGTAATGACAAAGGACGCCAAAACGAACAAAGAAAGACCTGCAGCTCTCACCTGCCAAACTTCAATAGCGACGTACTTGATGGGCTTCAAAACATAGAGATCGGGATCATCTTCGAATTCTGGAGAAGAAAAACAGTAAATATACCAACATAAAAGTCCATGCCTGACACTCAGATCATCCGAATCAATAGCTTGGTCGGTTATAGATGTGCTTTACCAGGATTATCAATCCAAGGAATCTTCCACTTGCCCTTATAGTTAGGATTCTTGATTCTCTGATTAATAAAAATGAGTATCAATAAATAGGATTTCAGTGGGACACAAGTACCGTTTTTACAGTGAATAACAGTGCACCTTAGGCTTCCATGGCCCTTTGTATGCCGGATTTGGAATTCTGGGTGGTCTCCACAGTCCGTCCTCTTCTTCATCCCAGTCATGAGGCTATTCAAAAGGAGAAAACGGTTGAGTATGCTCTGTAACATGATTCCTTTCTTTGAAAATTGAAAAGTCAACAAACCTTCTTCGCCTTTGGGTCGGGTATTTCTGGCGGAATAGAGTCATATCCCTGCAACATGATGGATATTATGAAAGAAAAGTTAGCAGTTACAGCAAACATTTTAAAGCCATGCAGAGCTATAATGGATACCTTTGGCTTTACAGCGTCTGGATCATCTATATATTCTCTATCATCCCAATCTGCAGGCTGTAATGACGGTTTGAGTAAGATGCAGTAAAAGACACCCCAGGAGCGGATAAAAGGAGAAGAAAAGAAAGATAACAGTAGGATACTCTATCTTCTACTCATTGGATTTCAAAAAATTACACAGGGTGTTAGCGTAGAAGTACATCAATCAATTCAAAACTACAATTCACAATCTTCAAGGGGCACGGAGCAACATGTCTTGCCAACTTAACATTTGTAAAAAATGAAGGAAGGATCTGGCAAAGATACAAGACTTTTAACCTTCTTTGCATTCACTGCTTTGATTTTTCGAGGAGGTAGGATATCCCAGTCCGTGTACATACTTCCCGAATCCCTTTCACGACCATCAATCA
This sequence comes from Pinguicula primuliflora, assembly GCA_025802335.1. Lineage (NCBI taxonomy): Eukaryota > Viridiplantae > Streptophyta > Magnoliopsida > Lamiales > Lentibulariaceae > Pinguicula > Pinguicula primuliflora. The sequence goes on from JAOYMZ010000005.1 coordinate 285,840, forward strand.
GGATACTATAAGTTGCATCAGGCCGTAGAATGAATGTATAAAAATGTGTCAGTTTATCTGTCTCACACTGCAGATCCTTCTTAATGGGGTAATTTTGGCCCTGGTATGATAGTATGACATGAAGTTTCTTTGTCTGAGTACCACAAATATCAGGCCCAAACATCAAACTGAGAACAGAGAAAGAAATCGCAAAGTTAGTATTTGAAAAATGGAAAATAGAGGGTGAGAGTGTATTTCTGAAATCCATAACTTCGAAGCTTTATTCTAAAAGAAAATACTACTTGACAAATATCGCATCCGAATTGATATGATTACAAGATCAAGTTGCCACGAATTTGAAGTTTGAAAAGGAAAAAGATGCATATGTGATAAATAACAAGATGAAATAATGACAGAGAATGGAAATCAGGGTCGCCACTCGCCATAATAACCATATTAAGTCCAGCCATACATACCTGTAAGGAGTGTCACCACCAAATTTCTTTTGGTTCACATATCCAGAAAGAAGCTTTATATATCCGCCACCACATTCAATGTCCTGCTCAAATCTAATGGAATATTGAAGAACCAAGGTTCTATTTCTATTGCTGAACTCGGTTATCTTAGCTGATATCGCGAAATGCCTAGCATCAGTGGTTGTCTGAATACCTAGAAGATGAGGAACAAGAAAGTAGAAGCTCTTAAATTCCTATTTCATATGAATGAAACATAAGGCTAGTCGCTACTTCATCGGTGAAATTAGTTGGTTGTTCAGTTACCTTTATCATCAGGGTCCCCATTCCACTTCCCCGGGGTATGCTTAAAAGTTCCGGCTTTCCCTTCACTCCTTTTCCAATCAGACTTCACCCACCGACTTTGCCAATCATCTTATCCATATAACACAGAAAGATAACAAATTTCAAGAAATTAATAGAATCTAACATAAGCCTGCCCCCGGGAGAGGGGAGAGAGCATGAGAGCAAACAAATATGCTTCAGATAGACAGGTTTCCGGATTAAAAACTTGCTAGCTTTCACAAAGCAGCTGAGAAGCATAAAAAGGTAATGGATACATAACCCATTACAAATTTACGGTCAATTTTGAGCAGTCACCACACCAGCACTTTCCTTTAACAGGTCGTTACAACACAAGAGTTCACAATCCATTTCAATCTGAACACTAAACTAAACAGCATTGAACACATCATAGAAAAGAATAGCATGTTCGATACCGTCGAAACGCTCCTCGAAAATAATCTCAGCCTTGGAGAAGAGGATGAGCGATGACAGCAGTACGAGAAACGGTGTGAGCAGATGGTCTGCCATTGCTTGGTTCGTCGCGTGAGAATCGTCGAGTTGATTAAAATACAGAGAAATAGATCGTCCCACCCTTCGAAGTCCGCAGTCTTTGCCCAGGAGACTGAGTGGTGTCCTGATTTTTGGATTTCCAGCATTGACCACTGACTTTTCAAGCCTCAGGCACGGGCCCGATTGGCATGTTGCTTCGGGCAACTGGCCGGTCTTTCGAACAGTCGTCGAGTTCGGTTAGCACCATTTGACCACTTTCTGCATTTCACGGTAACTTGTATTTCTATCCCATTAGTATTTAAGGTTTTAACCGAGTGAGCCAAATTGGGAGAGATGATCTGGTGAGACATGGTATCGGAAAACTCCAAGAAATGGTATTATTTTCATGGTATTGGAGTATTTAATTTTCATGAGACTAACCTAAAATCTTGAGCTTTGCTATGCCGATTACAATCAAATCGAAAAAGTAAGCACAATACACATATTTTGGTGTGTGTGGTGTGGGGTCCACTCTCATATTTTGTATTATTCGATTTACTTTTTCGGTTTAATTGTAGTATCAGTATCATTTCTCTAAAATCTTTGTTCATCATATCATTATACATTAGCACCATAAGATGTGTATGACTTACTTCCCTATTGTGGTTTACAGACTATTGCATTCTTACCTCGGTAGGGTACCATAAGATGTCCTCGTATCACGGGTTCATGGCTTGTTTGAATCAGAACATCATTGCCTTCATTTATGAAGCTCATGTTAACGGAAAAATAAGTTTCTTTAATCCCGCTATAATCAATATCCATTATCTTCATCCGAGTCATCCATACCCCAAGCAAATTTACATACGATGTTAATATGTTATTGCATGAGACTGAGAGGGCCTTTCAAAGTAGTCAAATTGCATAACCCATCATCCGGCTAATGAATCTATGAAGCACAGTTTTTTTCACGATTTTAGCCTGCCGAACGAGGCCTTACAGTGCAGAACTTGTGTCTTGTCCGTCGGATCTGCATTCGACGGCCAAGATGCAACTCAATTAAGAAATATCACGTGCCGGGTCGAAACCCGACACCCAGCCCGCGTGTTTCGACCCGGACCAAATTGCTATTGCCGGATTCTGATTCACCAAATTGCTACGGCCAAACCAATGTCCACGACGGATCCACCGAGTTTCTCGAGTACATGACATGAAACCTCAATTTTCATCGGCTGATTCGGGTCAAGTTTTGATGCAAACGGGCGCACCGGCCGACGTAGCTTGGAGTCTCCGGCACATGTCTTGGCCTCTTCGTCTTGGGAGCTGAAGGAAGAAAGAAAAAAAAGATTTAAGCCACATTTTTGCCAAAAAAAGAACCGAAACATCATCTTCGTCAGTCGTACTCACCAAAATGGAGTAGAATTAGGCCCTAAATGTAGATTGTTGGCGGAGGTGGAATTTGAGATCGGCGAAAATTCGATTTTGGGTCACTTGTGGATCTGCACCTCTCGGATCTTCTCACTTCAATGAAGATCCCTGCACGTGATCTTTAATTTAAGGTCGATCGATTACATCCGTCGGATTCAGATCCGACGGACAAGAGAGAACTTCGGCACCGTAAGAAATGTATTCGGCAGGAGAAGGTCTGCAGGTGAAAACTATCGCTATGTAGAAGGAAATTTATATTCTGATCAGATGAAAGATTTAGTAAGATTGAAATACTTTTTTGTATGGAGGTAATGAATCTATATAGGAGGGAATTTATGCCAGTAAATTTAGGACTTATTAGTATACACTATGATGTAGATTGTAAGCCATCTGATTTATCATGATGGTTCAATCTAAGGGTTTCAAAAAGTAAGATAACTCCCACGCCGGTGTGAAAAAAAATCAAAAAATAACATATAAGAAAATGGAGTACTACAATTACTTAATGCAAAGTTTTTTTTTATAAGGAAATTTTCATTGGATTGAAAATGAGAGTATTTACAATGTTTTAACCGACCACCTGCTTGTACCAAAAATTAATTACAACCAAGCAGAATCTGAATTGGGTGGATTATCCACTGTGCAAAAGAATATGAATTCCACGATTTCTTCCCTTTTGAACCCATCCAGCCCCACGTAGTAAGCTGGATGACCATACAACTCTCGAATGGTGTGAGTTTTGAGTTATCAAAATGATCCTTGATTCTCGATCTCCATATTTGTCATGTTGTTGCGTCTCATGTGATTTTCCAAAGGTTTCCTTCAACTTACTTCAAAGTTTTAATAAGAATAATTCAAATTATTCTTATAAGTCAACATATATACACACCATGTATATGCAAAAATAATACATGTACATAGTATTTTTGTACATAATTTGTACATAGTGTCATTTTACACAGCATTTTTTAAATGGAGAGGTCGTTTTGCAATTAATAGAAAGAGGCATTTATTGTAAAACGATTGCCCCTAACAAATTATGATGGATAAAACGATACTATACACAAGTTATGTACAAAAACACTATGTACATGTATCATTCCTGATGTATATAAGACCTAAGACAGGACAGTTAGTGCAGTCTACAACCTGAGAAAAAAATGCCAAAAAAAGTCTTTAAGTTTTGGATCCCAATTGGGAATGACCTGTGAGTTAGTCCAAGTCTCAACGTAGTTTACATAGTTTGACTTGAGAGTGTGTTTTTACAATAACTCCCACACGGGTCTAATAAAGAAATACAAACTAACTTATAACAAATGTGATACGAGCTAAAATTTTAATCAAAATAACACATGATCCTTATAAGTTAGCACATATGCACATACGGATACGAGACATAGATCATCAATATTTGATTGGTAAGCTATTATCTATATCTCTTACTCCACGGGATAGTATCCATATTATTGAAGTTGCGGGTCAATTTATGCATGCACCATAAATAAAGATCATATTAGAGCTGCTTTGAATATGTTGAGATATCTGAAAGGTACTTCATATACTTGAGCCATGTATTTAAAGAATGATCACCTACCATTGAAAACATATATGTTGGAAAATGTAAATTCTGTGAATTTAAGGTGAGTTACTTCACTCATGCTGATTGGACTAGAAATCCTGTAAATCTAAAGTCCTAGTTACTTCACACTACTTGGAGATAACCTTCTTACTTGTATATTTATGAGACAAAGGTGGTAGAGGTAGTATGTGGTGATGGTGGCGCCTAGGCAACTGAAACCTATGACTTTTAGAACACTGAATGTAAGAAGAAGGTGGGGGTGGAGTAGGAAATATATATTTTTCTTGTTGAATATATCGGCTCCTTGAGTCTTGCATGATTTAGAGTGTCCAACATATCAGTAGAGAGAACAACACTGAAGCAGATGCTCTCGCAATATCTGGTTTGGTCAATGAATTACACAATCTTCATATGTACCTACATGATCCTCTAGTGGCCTCTAGTATATGGAGGCCTGAAATAGTGCTCCCATCAATACTTGCGGATAGTACTCTTTCGAACAGAGGGGCTTTGGATCTTGTTCAATCTATGGTGCACTCATGGGCGGACGTGTGAAGAACCCAAAGGGGGCACGTGCCCCCCCTTAAATTTGGGGAAATTTTTTTTTATATAATATTTATTTAATTTCCACAAAAAAGATACATGTATAATATAAAATGGAATGGTAGTAGGACTATGATTCACTTATAAAAATCTTAGTTCTTATCTCAGAATCCATCAAATTTGGATCCTTGAAGTTTATTTTTTGTGCTGGAATTTTTTTGGTTATAGATCCATTTCCAAGTAATAAAATTCGAAATAAACTCAATATAAAGAGTTATTAATAGAAA
>JAOYMZ010000005.1:291041-304153 GCA_025802335.1 Pinguicula primuliflora
CACTCACTTCTTGCAAGTTTGTTATTCGGTAAAAGGTTGAGAAAATTGTCATTTTCCTACACTACTACTTCTTACATTTTTTTTGGATAGGCAAATATATAAATCATGTAACTCCACATTGAAAATTAAGCCGCTACTAATTAAGCTAATTGGATTTGATATAATCTTCTAGACATTAACAAGACTATATAGTATATAATACATATCCGCCGACCCAAATTAAAATTCGAAAGGGGTGTAGTGTAAGGTAACCAACGGTCCTCTTGTACATAAAATGGGGTGAGTAAAATATATTATAACAGGTACAATAATATTGAGCAGTTGCTCTAGCTTGCAAATTGGGAGCAGTAAACCCAGCCAACACGTCAATGTACTGTCAATGATTAAATACGTCGCCGTTTCCATCAGAACAAAACCGTCGTGAACGGAGAAAAAGACAGCAATCGCCCTCCGAATCCTCCTCTTTCCAGCATTCCACCCACGGGCCCCACCTGCCGATCCCTGGCGGGCTTCAAATACTCCGATCAATTTCCTCCGCCGTATCTCCGCCGATGCCTGTTAGTTTCCTTTCGGAAACGAAGTACTTCCTTCCGTACCTGAATGGTGTTCTCCATGTGTAAATCGAGGAGCACCGTACGCAAACAAGTCATTGAAACGCCGCCGAAGCCGCGCTCTCTATCCACGCCGAGTTCGTCTTCTGCGTCGAGAAAATCCAAGAAATCCGACAACAATTCGTCGTCGTCACGGTCTGGATACTCTTCGGAGTCTGGAAATTTCGTGATTCCGAGCACAGCTTCCACATCCGCATTCTATAAAGATTCGTGGAGATCCTCCGCCACCGACCGCAACTCGCTTACCAGCATTCGGGAGTCCATTCTCCAGGAGCGGTCACACGTGTTTGATTTTCAAGAAATCCACGCCGCGAGCCACAATTTCTTGCAGAAGCCGTTTGCTTCATCCTCATCCTCCACCGCCTGGAGATTGAACATACGTAATCAGGATGTCATCGTCTTCCAGCGCAGGTTCCGCCGCCGGATGGACATCGCCGAGCTAATTGATCGCCTCTCCGTGATTTGCAAGAGCCATCATTCTAGTTTGGTAAAGTTGAAAGGAGCTTCCATCTCTGATAGTTACTTATATCTAGTCTATGATTATGTTCCTGGTGCCAGCCTTGCTGATTGTCTGAGAAATCCCAGGAACCTTAATTTCACTGTGTTGTCTAACTGGATGTCCCGCATTCGCATTGCATCCGATATAGCTCACGGTTTGGATTACATTCATAATTCAACGGGTTTAGGATTTGAGTTTGTCCACAATCATGTCAAGAGTAGCAGCATTATTGTCTCTGAACCGGAATTGCACGCAAAGATTTGTCATTTCGGGACATCTGAGCTCTGTGGTGAGACCATGAGAGAAAGTACGGACTCTAAAGAGTACAAGAGATCGGACAGTAAAATGAAGAAGTTCGAGGGAACTAGAGGGTATATGTCCCCAGAGTTTCAGAGAAGTGGGATTGCTACACAGAAGTGCGATGTGTATGCATTTGGAGTTGTGATCCTTGAGTTAATGTCTGGGATGGAGGCACTGAAATATACTATTGATGAGGAGACGGGTAGCTATATAAAGATATCCGTCGTGGATATGGCGAGGAAGGTGGTAGAGGGTGGTGGTGGTGGAGGAGTTAGGCAGTGGGTTGACAAGAGGTTGAGGGATTCATATCCTGTGGAGGTGGCGGAGAAACTGGCCCGGTTGGCATTGGAATGTGTGGATGATGATCCCGATAGACGCCCCGATATGGGCAGGGTGGTCCTTCGAATTTCACAGATGTTTTTGGAATCACAGAACTGGGCAGAGAAGATGAATGTGCTAACTGACTTCACTGTATCCCTGGCACCAAGGTGATCTCTTCCTGACCATTTTGATTATTGTATTAGTTCATGATAAAGAGGTTCTGATTGTGGTGAGGTTGAAAGCTGATCAGTTCGAAATACATTATAAGTTTGGTTGTGTACAGTAGGTTCACGTTTGGCTGCTGCAAATGATCAAATTGTTGGTGTTGTTCCTCATTTCATTATATCATTGCTTTGAAATTAAAACCAATTCTGGTGGAATACATTGTCGTCATCCATCAAATGTTTCCAGATTTTTGTATATTTGACATACCAGATATCAAATATTTGGACTGCTTCCTCAGAAGGCAACAGTATGTATTTGCTTGCGAGGGTCAAAACAACCTAGAATGACTTTTTTTCTTGTTACCTAGAAATATGACATTTGACTTGGTATGAGTAATATCCTATGCTGCCAGGAAGCTTCTCTTATGTCAACACAGTGATATGACTTGCTCGTTGATTTCCAAGAGCATAACTGAATAAGGATAGAATATAGATATAGCTTAGGTTGGGTGGTTGAATACAATTATAATTTTGATTATTACCACCATTCACAAATGAGCTACTTAGATTTGATCATCTAATTTCCTTAGGCGCGTGTTGTCTCTATTTGAAATGATGATTGTCTAATCTACTTAGGCCAAGTCATGCTAGTATTTTTTTCGTAAGTCCAAGTCATCCTAACTAAATATGTTTAAATTATAAGGACCTTAGGGCAAATTGACACCGCCCTTCCTTCCAAAAATCGATAGTTTGTCATGGCCTTCCGAAACTTAGGATTTATAAATTTCGTTCTTCCGTTAACCGGACATCATTAATAGTCTTAATGACGGCAATTAACAACTGTCGCCAATTGTCAAAAAAAAAAATACCGCACTCCCAAGAGCGGGATATAGATGCCCGTGTTTTCGAAGGTTGAGATCCCATCTTTTTATAATTCAGCTCCATTTCTTCTTCCCCATTCATCTACACACTTGAATTCCGCCATCAAGGATGAAGATTGCCGCATCCATGGAGAGTTCTTCGTCAACACCTTCAATTACTGACTCTCCAACCGGAAACTACATATTTCGATTCAACTACAAGACAAAAAAGCAACACAATGCAAAAAGGCACGTGACACTTGCGTTGATTGGCTTGTCGATCGATGCGAATCAATTGGAATCAAGTGAGAGACGTTATATTTTACGATTGGTTATCTAGATCATTATTTGTCGAAAAATGACATCACCAAATTGATGTTAACATAGGTTGGTCTCGCTTGTTTGATGGTGGCAAACAAGAACGACGAGGAGTATGAGCTGTTGGGATTTAACGTTTTTCTGGCTCTAACTGATGATTCAGTCACAATACAAGATTTTATTTGTTTGGAATGGGAGGTTTTACGTGTTGTAGGATTAAACCTCAAGTTGCAAATGTTTCATCGCTTCCTCGTCTGTACCTCTATGCTGCAAGGGGAGGTAAGACAATCGCAATGGCGATGACGGAACAGGAGAATGTATCGTTCCTCCTCTCGGAAATAGCACTGGCCTCGTACGATATGCGCTAATTTCCGTTGTCAAAGTTGGCAGCGTAGACACTCTTTCTAGTGAGATATACTCTGAATTCAACGAGGAAGTTGTGGACCGCGACACTGCAGCACAACTCATACCTAAAGGCGGCCGAGCATCGAAATTATGTTTGGTATCTACATAGAATGTGGTTTCACAATGTCAAAGTGGACAGAGGAGATTCAAAAGATATACGACAACATTGATATCTCTATCAATGTCATGCCGACAATGCAGCCAGCAGCCGAATTGTTCGTTTGATGAATTGTACTTGCATCTTTTTTTTAATAAATTTTTTATTGAAAAATTGAGGGTTTGGTAGATCACTTGATGGCTCGCAGACACTCGCTCCATAAGTAAAACACTGCACTCAAATTTGCTTGGAGATATTCTTTGCTTTGTGGGTATTGGAAGGGTAAATAAAGTTCCGCTCTACTGAAAACTGGTCTTTTGTCCTGCAGTGCGAAAGGATGAGATATTTACCCGTCCTTCGGGTGACTCGTAACAGCTAACTAAAGCAATTAAAGTTATTAATGATGCCCAATCAATTGAAGAGCAGAATTTATAAATCGCGACGAAAAGTCGTGACTAACTCCCGATTTTTGGAAGGTCTGACAGTAATAAGTTCAAAAATTCGACCAGTAAAATTTGGAGAAACCTAGTCCAACTCGTGAATTTTAAGTAATTTTGGAAGAAATATTTTTTACAAAAATGCTAAGAGTTGTATAAAAAAATGTTTTCTTATACATTTGTATAAAAAAATGTTACAGAAATATTGTATGAGTAGTATTGTTGTATTTTTTAATCAGAATTCGCCCGAAACAATGAAACGCCGACGTTCTAGCTCATCCTCCTCTTCTTTTTTTCTTGCAACTCTCCTTGCAGCTAATTCGCCATAATGGCTTCCTGTGCTTATTCTGCCGCAAGTTTTGCGTCGTTCAAGCCTGGGATTATAGCTAATACTTACCGCCATGGTAACTCGCTGGGTACCCATGGAGGCCGTTTTTTGAAAATCAGACCCACTTTTGGCTCCGTTCTTGTGTCTATCCCCTTCTCCAGAAGAATGACCATACGAAAGTTTCAAGGTAAATGATCGAGTTCGAAGTTTATTTTTTCTCCTGTAATTATCATAAAGATCAACCAATATTTTAATTATGGTCATTCCTGCATGGTGGGGTTCAGTATTGAGCAGTGGCGGACCCTTCCCTAAAATTTTTTTTACTTGCATCCCGTCGCACCTCTACCCTAATTAGACCGGGATATCCTCAGGATACACGCCCAAAGCATAGAGCCCAGGATGGTATTGAGTAGTTTCCTAACGCACTCCTCAACCCGCATGTTATAGCAAAAGATAAAGATAGAATTTTTGTGTTAACTGGTGAATCTTTTCGGTCACGAACATTCATATTTTATGTTGTTTTAGATTGAGCTAGTTTAAACGAGTATTCAGCAATGCAATCATTTTGATCACAGACATTCATCTTTGATGCCTTTTGGATTATCATCACAAGAACATCTTTTGGCAGTATACGCAGTTGCTGCTCCAACAGAATCAGCTTCTGGATTTGAGGAAATGGTATCAGGAACCCAACGCAAATATTACATGCTCGGTGGAAAGGGAGGAGTTGGGAAGACTAGTTGCGCAGCATCACTTGCTGTTAAGTTTGCAAACAGCGGCCATCCTACCCTAGTGGTTTCAACTGATCCTGCCCATTCTTTGAGTGATTCTTTCGCACAGGTTTGGATATGTTGTTCCTAATCCTCCAACATTTAATTTTTTCCACATCTTTCTCTGTAATGGTTGATTTATTCTGTATTGTATAAACGTTTCTCATCCGTTGCACTTCATCAGGATTTAACCGGAGGAACTCTAGTACCAGTAGAGGGTCCCTTTTCTCCACTTTTTGCACTTGAGGTGAGTGGAGAAGTATCACCTTGGAATGATACTCTTACCTATTATCCCGATCAATGTGGTAGCATTTGTGTCTCAATGCCGAAATTCAATGTGTTGAATCGACAGATAAATCCTGAAAAAACAAGGGAAGAATTCCGCAGTGGCCAGAACAATGGTGGAAGTGGGGTCAAAGATTTCATGGATGGCATGGGTCTAGGTTTGATTGCCGACCAGGTGAACTATTTCTCTAAGCCAACATATCATTTTCATTTTCTCTGTCGGCGAAATACTCATTGTGACTAGAAAAAAAGCAAGAAATTGTTGAGCTTTTTTCTAGCCCAAATATTTGTTTCTAGCTTCATTGCCTCTTTGTATAGGTAACTCCTTTTTGACTCTTGGGTTTCTGTTGGTAGCTTGGGGAACTAAAGCTTGGAGAGTTACTGGACACACCTCCTCCTGGCCTAGATGAAGCTATTGCAATATCTAAGGTATGCCTTCTGTTGACCAAAGAATAATTATTTGCTGATAGGTAATAAAATACTTATTTAAGCTTCTGTTACTGAATTTAAGACCGTATGCTAGGTTATTCAATTCCTGGAATCACCTCAGTACAACATGTTCACCCGTATAGTGTTTGATACTGCTCCCACGGTAAGCAGAATGATGGTTCTCTTAATGTAATTACTCGTTTCAAAGTTTGGTGTGTTGATGTACAGTTCTGCAGGGCCATACACTGCGACTTTTATCATTGCCAGACTTCTTAGATGCATCAATTGGGAAGATATTGAAGGTGAAAACTTCTCAGATGCAATTATCGCTACATAATGTTGAAGCCTAAAATTTTACCAACTAGCTTTGCCGATGAGTATATTCTTTGGGGTCACGCATTATACTTTCCATACCTGTCTGACCCTTTCCTTTTCTTTTTTACCTATTTTTTCTAATAGCTACCTTTCTTGCATGCTATAGTTAAAGCATAAGATCTCTTCAGCTACTTCAGCAATAAAGTCGGTCTTTGGTCAGGAGGACAATCGACAAGATGCTGTAAGCTTGTTCATGCCATGAATGTCAGCAAATCTTTACATATCTAGATCCTACCTTGCCATATCATCAACACCATTTTTTGTTTTTTGTGGCAGGCTGATAAATTAGAGAAACTGCGGGAAAGAATGATTAAAGTGAGGGAGCTTTTCCGAGATGCTGATTCTACGGAGTTTGTAATTGTGACAATACCTACGGTAATAGGATGCACAGTGCAGTGGACTGCTAATATTTACTCTGTTTTGGGCAACAATTCTTATTATTGGAAAATCTTGTTTCCAGGTGATGGCAATCAGTGAATCATCAAGACTGTGTGCTTCACTACGAAAAGAAAGTGTTCCAGTGAATAGGCTCATTGTTAACCAAATACTTCCACCATCCGCCTCAGATTGCAAATTCTGTGCAATGAAGAGGAAGGTGTAGCATAATCTCCTAAATTTTCGAACCATTAGCTACAGCAAGAAATACTTAAGTTCAATCTCTTTTTTTAGCTGTCCTTTTCTTAGGTTTTTACTTGGAGAAACGTTGATGGCATATTGAAACTATTGGCTTTATTGTTGCATATAAATAACCAGATGCTATGTTTCCAGGATCAAACACGAGCCCTCAACATGATCCAGGATGATCATGAGCTCTCCAGCTTAAAAATGATACAGGCCCCTCTTGTTGACGTAGAAATAAGGGGTGTACCTGCTCTTCAGTTCTTAGGTGATATTCTTTGGAAATGAAATCTGCACGTGGCATGAGCTTTGGGTAAATCTTCAATTTTTTCTTCCTCTCTCTGCCAGGAATATAAGGTCAGTATTGCTACCGCCTAATGCGTGTGCTCTCTAATTGCATTTTGTAGAGAACCTCAAATTACACAACTCGGCCCGAAGCTCATCCTTGACTTTTAAGTTAGGAGAAGCGAATGGTGCCATGCTGGGAGGGCTATGAGATAAAAGTTTTTCCCTGTTGAAAATCTTTTACAGGCACAAAAAAACTGAGGAACAAGCTCAATGGTTCTTCTTGAAGGATCCTCATGCTTGATACGGAAATTTAGGTGACCAACGACTGGAGTTTTCAAGTGAAGACAAACTAGTTGTTCCTCAACTTATATGATTCGTAACAATATAAATGAAATAATTATATGTAAACCAAATAAATAATGTTCTCTTTCTTATGCTGTCATGTGATCTAAGCCTGCTACAGTTTCTTAGCAGGAGCTACTAAAATCATCCAGGAATCCTAGAATTTTAGTAGCTTATTTACATTTGATATTTTTTGGTAATTTTGTTGTTGTGCACACATCACGTCTTCCGTAGAGTTAGCATGCCAAAGAAAGCCAAAACCCGGAAAGCTGCACCAGCTGCCAAGAGAAGTGATATAGAAACCGCCCAGTGATGTAGGTTGTAGCCTGTTCTTAGCAGTATCCCACACCGTTGTATGAGCCATACGCCATAGTACCTGCAGGAGACAAGTAATCAGGTAACTAGATGACTTCTTTTCCCTGGAAGACTGCATATCTTTAACTGCAGTACTGATATTTGAATTTTACTATGAAAAAGAGTTTTTTTTTTTGTTACCTCTTAGCATTGGAGACTATAAATGCTTCCAAAGCCCAGCTTGGATAGCATAACCTTGACAAAATCTTGATAAGCTTACTGTCTTTTGGCTGGGTTGAAAGGAGAGTCAATACCACTGGTAGAATCACTGAGCACTGCAAATTGTGGAAGAAGCATCTGGTCAGCATTACATTAAGAGAAAAGCATCCGAATTTGAAAGTGGTAAGTTGATGTTTGAATAGATTCATGTGGAAGGTGATTAATTACCAGCTGAGATGGACCAGGCTCGAGGAAAATGGCCAACATATAAGCTATACCAGTTACACAATAGACTAGGCAAAGCAAGACGATGTAGTTGTCCAAGAAGTAAGATCTGGGATTACTGAAGGAATAGAAGGTGGAGAGGTAGAACAATGGCTTGACAAGTGTGTTAAAATGGTCTACTGTGTCCTTTGCGACGAAATGAGCAAGGCTGCTAATTCCAGAAGCTCGTTCCCTTCGGTATTGTAACTTGTCCACAGCGAAAGTTCTCAGAGCCGCTATTTTGCAGAGCAATGCTGAGCAAATGTAGAAGACAAACTTTTGAGCGAGGAGCAGAGAAAGGTAAAGAAGGCAAATGCCAATAATATTAGCTATATTTTAATGTTTCGTGAGCTTACAAGTAGCTATTATGGTGTACGTATAACCAGGAGCGCCGAAGTTTTCGTCTTGTCCTTTGGAAATCAATCCCAAACAAGCACCAGCGAGGAGCAATATAAGATACTCTATAGCTTGTATTCTAGCTTCTCGGAGTCTCTGTTTCGTCATCCTGAAACAAGTGTGAATATTGATTATTGAAAAGGGTTTGAAATGTAAATACTGTATACTGTACATGAGATGTTCAATGCCAGTAAAGCGGACATAGTTCTGGTTTCACCTTCCGACAAAGTATCTATACTGTAGGAGGATTGAGGGACTCCGTCTCCTGGAGAAATCTTTTGACCTCATGAAATTATTTTGTAGGATACCTGACCAGGATTCCAACTTATACACTACATTGTGCCAGAACTCTCCCCAGATCGATGGCTGGTGATGGACAGAAACAACACAGTTTTCTTGATTTCCTGGATTTAGAGGTACGCGGTAACCTTTATGGAACATCCATCTAAGAGGCAGCTCTTCGCACGTTATACCAGAATTCGTGGTTAGTTTTACCATTCCTTCCAAAACGTCTATGTAATGGTCAGGGGGATTAATACGTTCTGGGACATTGATACCAAGACCTGCAAAGTAATTTTCTACATCTCTAACTGGCCCATGATATACAGTCAGGCCTCCTTTTGCTAGAAGTATCAGATCGTCGAACATCTTGAACAGGGAATAGCTGCAATGGCAGCAGATCCTCGGATATCAATGGATTTTTTTCAGTCGAAATGGTTGAAAATGACATAAGAGAGCATGATTTTACCTCGGTTGGTGGACGACCATGCAAATGTTCACCCCTTCCAGAGCTTCTTGTCTGAGTGCTTTGAGAAGGAGCTGGGATGACGAGCTGTCCAACCCAGAGGTTGGTTCATCTAAGAGCAAGAGTGAAGGTTCCATCACCAGCTCAAGGCCGACATTTACGCGCTTCCTTTGCCCCCCAGAGATGCCTCGTTTCTCCAAAGTCCCAACCAGGGAATTCCTCACTGGCTGCAACCCCAGGGACTCAATGACTCTTTCAACCACAAGAACTTTATCTGCTAGTGGTAAATCTGCCGAGAGTCTTCAAGCCATTCAGATATAAAAAGTTGTCAGCACGAAGATAATGTCAGAAGGGGTATTTCTTGTATACAAGGAGGATTATACACCAAACTTGATGGACGTAGTGAAATGTTGGTCACTCAGGTTAACTTGGTTACCTGCAATTGGCAGTGAACCAGATATTCTCTTCAACGGTCAGGTTTCCATGCACGATATCATCCTGTGGCACAAATCCAACAATCTTTTTGTATGAGCGGATGGACTCTACCTTTCCGTTGATAAGGACTTGGCCACTTATTGAGCATCCAATTGTTTTTCCGGCCAGGGCAGAGAGTAGAGTTGTTTTTCCTGCCCCCGACGGTCCCATCAGAGCAGTAATCCGTCCTGGCCAAATTTCTCCTGTGACTGACTTCAGAAGATGCCTTTTATTCTGTTTCAATGACACAGTGAGATCTCTAAAAGCAATCTCCATCGTTGGTCTTTTTCTGATCTCTTCGTTCATTGCCATTGAAATAACTCTAGAGAAGGTATGCTGTCGACTTCCCTGCTGCTGAGCTATCCCTTTCTCTTTCTCGAGCTGAGAATATGCATCATAGTTGAAAATTTGGTTACATCCTCGAATATGTTTTTGTTCCAACTGTTTCTTCTTATCCTGGTTTTCACTTTCATGTTTGACTCCCGCAGAAGTAACATGATGTTCTTCAATTTCTTGTATAGAAGTGTACTGCCGCAAAGGATATCAAGAGGTATGAAGTGCAAATAGTTTCAAATTCATACATCAGGATTCAGGTGCATGTTTCTGTCTTCTAACCTGCTCAATGGGAATAATGATGCTTGTACAAGAAAGTGAGCGTGCATTGTTCTCAACACTCTTCACTGTAACTTCCGTGGATCTAGCATATCTCCTTCCCTTAAAGTTACTGATTTTCTCATAACAGTTGCGGAAGATGAACAGGACTACGATGACACTAACCTGAAAGATCAAACAGGAGTGCTCATTCTACCATCTATTTGGGACGGCGTACTCATTCCAAACTCTCACTCTCAGAAAGTCTGGTAACAGAACTGTCTAAGAAACTTACAATTAGCATCGCACCGTATGGAGTTATATTCTGCCTCTTCGTGCTGGTATCACATGAAGTCAACTTGTAGCATCCTGCAAAAGGTTCGTCTTCAAAGTCAGATTATTATGTTTATGAGGGGAACCGCATACAGTCTTTTCAGGTTTATCATAAACTGGGAACTTACTTGTCTCAGCAGTGGATCCCATCCGACAGTAATGCCTGAAGTTACAGAAGAAAACGAGGAGGTCGACATTAGGAGAGTAATCAGGTTTCAACCGCTCTAGAAAGAACTATTCCTCAATGAAAGCAGGTGGTTCAGGGTTCCAAAATTTTATCTGAACATATCCTATTAGTAAATCTTTTTAGAAGGAAGTAGCTGATGAATGCTATAAACATCAGTACCCATCTTCACAAGGAATCTCTTGTGTGCTCGTTGGGCAATATGATCCAGCTGGGCAGAACATGGAGCGGCTTCTGCCTACATCTGTCCAAACATTAGCCCCTCCACATGTATGATTCGGCTTCTCTGGGGGTAATTGGTAAAGATACCTGGATATCAAAGTCGGAAAATATTAGAGCGAAATCTTACGGGTGCAGTATTAAGACTGTTTCTTGGGTTGATGAGTTGGAAGCCTTACGGATGACATAAGCCTGTTTTCGGACTGAACGTTGCCGGTGGACAGTAAGAACCCAACGGACAGGCTGAGTTACGACAAAAACTTCAGTTATTATTGCCACAAAAAGATGAGACAAGTGAAGAGGCCAATGTAGTGCTTGTATAATACTCACGTATCATGCATGTAAGACCCCGAGGGCAAAAGAAACCCTCACAGCAAGACTGGCAGTTGGAAGTTCGGGATGGGATTTCATCGGAGTTTTTGCTGTCTACGGGCTGTGTCGGTCCCAAACTGCAAGCCCATCCGGGCTCGCACCCGTCTACCCATGTGGTTAAATTGCAATTCCTGTTATGTTGTAGGAAGTAGGCTGGTTCTATGAAGTTGGTGAAGTAGAATTTGAGCTCTGAAGCTGTACATAGCCTTTGAGGCAGGTCTCCTGTATTTGGTTACAAGACAACACGAAAATAGTTGAGCAGAATCAGTGCAAAACTAAGGTTGTTCGATTCATGTAGTACCTTTGGTTTTGAGAATGCACTTGGACAAGAAATCCAAGTTTGAAGAATAGTTGAAAGACCTGTTCCAATCTTCTTCCCTGCAGCCAATAACCACCCGCAAAAAGATCAGACTCTCGGATTCCATCAACATATACGTAGTTAGAAACTACTCTTACGGGTCGGCGATACAGAATGAGGCCTTCTTAGCAATTTCGCCCCGAATAAGCTCAGACATGGCACCAGAGAGTCGCTGGTAAACGAACTCCGTGTACTGGTTCAGAAACGTGGGATCAGTTAGCCCAGTAGCGTTTATGTTGGTGTAACCATTCTCGGAAACAAGATGGGACTGCACAAGTATCACTTGCATGAAGATCAGCAATAAACAACGGTTCCAAATAGCCCCCTCATTTTCTCTGCTGTAGTTGATCATACTATCATAGATTCTTTTCTTGCCCATTTCCCGTCTGGCTGTTTCTGTTTTCTTTCCTCTCAGATATATCATATATGCAAGCATAGAACAGTAGACTCAGTTATTTTTCAGTTAGTCTTTCCCAGATTTTGATTCTATAATGAATATAAAACGACCAGTTTACATGGACCCTATCCTATCCTATTGTATACATGTTCAACAGGCTTACTCTGCTTCGCTGTGTGTATAGTGTATGCTTCCTAGTGAGTACATGACCGTAGAATCATATATGTAAGCATAGGATAAGAACAATAGACTACTTATTTTTTCAGTTGTCTTTCCCAGACTTTCCTGTTGTACTTCTTCGTTGTGTGTGTATTGTATGCTTCCTAGGGAGTACATGAAGGTAAAATCATATATGGAAACATAGAACAAGGAAATGATATACACCACTCCCTTTTCACACACTTTCACACCTCCATTAGTGAGCACACACTCACATGTTGGTGTGTGTGAAGCCCTACTGTGCATGAATGTGAGAGGGAGGTGGTATGGAGGTGTGCAAGGGAGGTGGTGTATAGTATTTTCCCATAGAACAGTAGTAGACAAGTTATTTTTCAGTTGTCTTTCCCAGACTTTGGTTCTACAATTATATAAAACGACCAGTTTATCATGGACGGTATCCTATCCTGTTGTATACATGTTCAACAGGCGTATTCTTCTTCGTTGTGTGTGTATTGTATGCTTCCAGGGAGTAGATGAACGTAGAATCCTGTAACGATTCTGGTTATTGAATTTAGTTGACAAATTTCCGACAGGCAAGTTTAAGGGGATTTGTAATTTGTGCAATACGGCATTGATCTTTCCTTTCTTAATGCTAAGTCC
>JAOYMZ010000005.1:304253-320150 GCA_025802335.1 Pinguicula primuliflora
GTAGTTGTGTACTATGAATTTTGTCCCTGTGTTGAATGAATACCATGGGCAAATGTAGGTCTTCAAGAATCATGGTGAACCAGCAGGTGCATCTATGAGCCATTCACAGCCAAATAATGGCTCTCCCAGTAGTTCCACCTACAGCTTCAGCTAGAATTCAAAGTATGAAGTAGAATTTTGAGCAGACGGAAAAATGTGCCATCTGCGAAATCAGACAGGATGATCTTGTTGTTGATGAATCTGACCATTTTGTATCCTTTGTGCCATATGCGGCCGTGCTTCCTTTTGAAATCTGGATAATCCCGCATTGTCACTCTTCTCACTTTCACGAACTCGATGATGTTAAGGTAGATGTTGCTCGCCTTGATGTTGATGATGATTCCAATTCCAATCTACTACATTTGTTGATTATTTGTCGACCTGGTTGCCCATATTTGACGTTCTTATTTAGTAATATTTTGGATATGATCTAGTGCAAAGTTTACCATGGGATACATGAAATGATGCATCCAGTTAGCTTAAAAAAAGTACAACAGTGGTTTTGATGTAGAAAGTGCAGGATGTCTTAGCACATTATCACAACGTTGAGTGATTTGAATGGATACTTTATCATCTTATGTAGATTTCCTTTCTCAAACTGCATAACAAGCTCCAATTCTGAAGCGAAGTTTAACAACAATTTTGGTTTCTCGTCAACGTTTAAGGTGACGGCTTCCAATTCCCTGGGTCTCTTCAAGTTTCTTGGGTAAATTCTGAAACCTTATATGTATGTGTATGTTGTATATCTATGAAATCGTTTGAATCACTGCAAAATTATATACTTTCCTTATATGCATATATGTACAATAAAAAGTAACCCACCTCTAATAACACATACATTCAATTCTATCCTTTGATTTTAATATTTTAAAAATCACGTGACTTAAAATTGATCAAAACTGATCCAAGTCTGTGCTGAAAAGTTGGCCTGGATCCATAACACCGGTGGCTGGGGAAGAAAACAAGACAGACAATGAAAAACCAGATGGCGGCATAGAAGAATTGAAAACTCGCCGGAGTTAACAAGTTCTGGGCGGAACTGCACCTGCGCAGCGGAAAACGGAGGAGGTGCGCAGGATGTGGAACTGAAAAAATGCGGCAAACAACTTTGCGGTGGTGCTGGAACTCAAACAACTTGAATTGCGACCAGAAAGCACTATGGCATGAATTAGGCAACCAGAAATCACGACATCAGATCTGCAATGGACGGGATCGATGAAGATGAAAGTATTTGAATACTAAAGAAAAAAGATTACAAATCTAGTGGAAATTGTCCGACCTCCTTCCATCTTGACAAATTCTGAAGAACGACGGCGACGAGAAAGAGAAAATGGGAGAAAAGAAAAAAGATTGGAAATTTGAATTACGTGACATAAACATTGATATTACCTATAAAAAAAACTTATAAAAAAACATGACATTGATATTACTTTAAAATCTGAACCATTCAATATAAGCAAAATGTAGAGTGAAGATTATATGTCTTCATATGTGTTTTTAAAGTGGGCATTGAACCTACCCCTAAAAAGTTTTATTCTAAAACTTAATGAATTATCGGTCAAAATATGGACAATCAATTATTCTCCATACTTACGGAAAAAGCAGACCATAATGGACATGCAATCTGCTTATTATGCATATGTTTGCATACGTTTTCTTATATTAAAGATGCACATGTCTAGTTTGTTGATTTGTCACAAAGTTATGTTGGTGATTTGCAATATAATTATGTTTTGTCATTTTGAATGTAGCAGATTCTTTCGGATATGGAATCTATTTCGTCAGTAATAGTTCCTTTGTCACCGGAGCCAAATATGTTTGGGACTAGTTTTGCAAATCCATTAGTTCTTTCACCCGAAGACTTAAAATTTGGAAATCCTGATTGACATTGCATCTCGTGCAAGACTTGTTTTTGATGAAAACTGCTGCAAGAGCTTTTTGATGTTCATCTGGTACAAGACTTTGTTCATAGTCCACTTAAGTCTTTTGCAACTGATCCGAGTGAGATGAGCTGGAATATCCTCAAAGCCAGAGCTTATTGAAGATTCTGTCATTATCTGGCAAAACAAATGCGTCCCTTTTCTCTGTTTAAAATTCCTGTCAGCATTGGCTCTTTTTTCGTTTTCATCGGCTTGAATTTGGCTGTGCAGTGAGATTTCATGACTAGCAGTAGGAAGACAATATTATTATGTTCAGGTTACTTTTGTTGTTTGGTTGTTCTTACAGATTATTAATGTATAGCCAGAACTTTTTCTGTGGCAATCCCTCCTCTCAACCCATTCCATTCTTGTCCTAATGTATCTGTAAAGCTCTATGAAAAATAACTATGAAGTTCTATTCCACATTAAACTAGTTAAGCTCAAGACTTCGTTCTTATTCTTTCTTAGCAGAATCCATTCATATATTAGTGTAATGTGCAAGAATTCATTACTGTAATGTGCAAGAATCCATTGATATATTTCAACATTCAAGTGAATCAACAATGATCTCAACATTAAAGTACATCAACACTATTTTCAACATTACAATACATCAGCAATGTACAGAATCCATTGTTATACACAAAGTACATCAGCACTATTTTCAACATTTTTATACATCAGCAATGTGCAAGAATCCATTGTTACTGTTCTATGTGCTTCAAGAGAGAAACTTGCAGATCGTCTAAATTTTTTTCTTGTAGCCTTTGCCCTTGAACAACAAATCTTTAAAGTCTTAGTTCTTATCCTGCAACTTATATTCTCCATCCACTTGCAAGGTTGCTAATAATAGTTTATATATCAGGATAAGTACAGGATGGAAAAAGAAGACAAAGCAAATTCGACCTCGGAAGACCGCAATTGATCCACAATTTTCTTCAAATTTTCATAGTCAGACTCGGCTTGATTAAGGACATCTTTGTGCTGATCAATTAACTACATGACAAGAGCATAATCATATCACATATGTGTCTGTTCTTAAATGGATCCATCAATTTTTATCCATGCCTCAGGACTTGCACACAGATTTATATGAAATCTACTTCCTGGGTTTTCTGATAATTCTCCTGGACAGCAAAGGCTTTATGCTCAACTTTTTTGAAGGTAGAATTCAGATTTTCTTTCTCAGCAATCAGCCTTTTCTCTCTCAGATCTGTTCTCATCAACTCCATTGTTCAGCTTTTAAGTCATTTTCTGGACTGTGTCGATTTGAACTTCTCTACGGTTGATTTCAGAACAATTCTTGTCAATATCCTGAAATTTGGATTTGAAGAAAAGTAATTCATCAATTCTAATGACTACTGAACTAGTTTATCAGACTAAGTTATGAATACTTACTGACTGAATTCTACTAACAGCAGATTTCTGTTTTTTCAGTCTTTCACCACCAACATTCTCAATTTTATTCTGAAAATTCAAAGCCTGGAGAAAAGGCAGGTGCTTACACAAATAAGACACTTTTCCCATCCAATAGTCAGCTTAGTAAAGCAAGCACTCTGGAAACTTATGAAAGCGAATGCTGAGGATTGCATTTGAAGGGCATGTATTACTTTAGAATCGGGAAAATGTGAAAGTTTTTTTAGAGTCATTGTGAAAATAGAAAAGTAGAATATACAGTCCGTTGGAGAGAATGGCATGACAATAATTAATGTTTTATGTATGCTGATAGAATCAACGATTGATATCTGATGGTTAATAGAAGCTAACTAGCACAGGCCTCGTGTCAAGACAGACCAAACCTTATCCTTAAGTTGTTTTGAGCCCTCCATAAACCTTTTGATTTCTCTCTCTTCGGCAGACATAATGCTTCTCATGTCCTTTAGCCTATCTATCTATCTCATCCTTTACAGGTTTGGATGCTCTTTTAAGGGATTCTAGTTGTTTTTCTAGATCGTCTAGTAGCAATTTCAGACTGTCAACCTGGCATGAGAAACAGATTTCACTATTACTTGGAAAAATAAAAGTTCAATGATCAAAACAAACAATCTTGAAAAGCATTACCTCCTTTTGTGCTTTTGCTAATTCCATCTCCGGGGATGAAATGGATTTTTCCGAAGCTTGATAAATTTTCACTGTATCAGCTAATTTGTTCCTCACAACAGTTATTTTTTAAACCAAATTGGATAACTCCTTTTCAGCATTTGTCAAGACTTCTATAGAGACACTTGCAACACAAATAGACGTCCCCATCTCTTTTTTTGGGTAAGCAAATTTTCATTAAGAAAGAGAAAAAGAGAATATTCACAGTGTTTACAATGATCAGTGACCTACCCAATCTCCTGCCTAGGCAAAATTTTATTTACAACCAAGCAGTAACTGGTTCGGTTGTGTAAACCACTGAGAGAATGAGTATGAACTCAAGGCTTTCTTGGCTTTTGCATTCAAACAACCCCATATTGTGAGTTGGATGAACACACAGCTCTCAGGTGGTGTGACCTGGTAACTGACGAAATGTGCCTTGTCTCTCGACCTCCAAATCTGCCAAGTAGTTGCATCCCATATGATTTTCCATAGTTGACCTTCAACTCTTGCTGGATTTAGATCCATAAAAGCCTGCAAGGAATATTCAGTTGTGGCTGGTTTGTGTAGGCCGAGCCATTTGAAAATCTCGTCCCATGTCTTGACTGTCGTAGGACATCTCTTAAATGTGTGTTCTGCATCTTCTTCTTCACCTTTTCAGATACCGCACAATGCTTGGATTTCCTGGCTGATTATTCCTCGTTTCTGCAGGTTTTTGAGTGTGGTCAGCCTGTCCTGTTCCAATCTCCAGAGAAAAATTGATACCTTGGTTGGAGTACATCTGTTCCATACTGCTCTGAAGTTGGAAGTTGCTGATTCATCCAAGTGTGGAGGTAATGATTTGACCAGCTCTTCGTACGCAGCTTTTACTTCGTAGTTACCAGTCGCACTCGGTTTGTAGCTCCATGAGTCTTCTTTGTATTCCTGCAAAAGTACATTAGCCAGACAAGATTCAAGTTGACTTAGTTGACAGTTTTTCAGATCGTCCAAGCTTCTCTTCCAGTCCCAACCCCATGTCCACACTCCATCGTTCCATCATTTGTGGTCTGCCACAGAAGATTCCTGGTTCCTTGTTTTTCTGAACAGGCGTGGAAATTTATCTTTTAGGCTGTGGTTGTCCAGCCATTGGTCTTGCCAAGACTTGACTCTATTTCCTTTTCCCACAATTATCCTCCAGCTTTATTGGAACCACGACTCTGATAGGGTGGTCTGTATCTCTCTCCACCACGAAGAGTCACTCGCAAGGACTCTCCGCTCCCAATCTCGTCTTGCTTGCGGATTTTGAGGTTGCACTTTCAGTTCTTCCAGTGCACCGATCCTTAGGCCTCTATTCTGCTGCCCATATATCGAAGTGATGACCACCTTCCATAGATCCTGTCCGTCATCCAGTAGCTTGCTTCCCCAATATAGACGTCCCCATCTTACCTCCATGAGGTCTGGTTCCTCCACCTATCATACTACCTGACTTTTCAAAAAGGGCACCCTCAAGTGTCATGGCATGCCAGAAATCCTTGCCTCCACCATAAGCAATACGGGTTGCCTACAAGGTGAACAGATGAAATAAATTCTACTGCAATATGCTAGAAAGAAAAATAGTCCATGAATGCTAATATACAGTCTGGTGACATTACTGATAAATCTGCAAAGAAACTTCGCAAATAATACATTGTAGGAAGACCAAACAACAAAATACTAAATAGGATTGTAATCTTGAGTTCAGAGTCAACATTAGTTGAATGTATTGATTGTGCCTGGTAATAAATCCAGAAGAAAAGAAAATGAATAAAACAGACCAAAAAACAAAAAGTTAAGAATATGACAAGTGCATTAACCCTTCTGTATGAAGTGTTCGGTATTTAAAAGAAATCGCCATACATAAAACTTTTGATAAAAGCACAAACCTGATCAAGATCTTTAGCACAACCGTGTAGTTCACTGTGGCAAAAAACGCAAGTTTCATCCTCGCGTCCTGAACCTTGATCTAATCGAAAAGGCAAGAAACACCTTCTGGTGTAACTACTTTCTCTTTCAGTCTGGATACATGATGAGCTTGTTTCTTCTGTAAGTAGTCCCAAATATCCTTATAAATAAATTATGCGTGATTTTAAGATTCATCAGCCTACCATGATTAATTGACAAAATGTTACTATGCATAAGTCAATTAGTAAATTTCTGCACAAACTGAGAAAATGAGCAATGTTAAAAGGGAGGACATCTGTAAGTATCGGAAATTTTCGTAAGTTTAAAACATTTCATATCAAAGGTTCATTTGGAATTTGGGCCATGAAACAAAATAAGACTATGCAATCAAGTAGCCCATTGCCTAGCCCATTAATATTATCACATGGAACCAGAGCCCAATCCCACTCCTCTGCCCTAAAGTTGTCCCGCGCAACAGTGGCGGTAACTCCCGCGCGACTATCATTATATCTAGGGCTAAACATATTCACTTTCTGATTTAGGGAGAAGAGGTCTGGCAAAGGGCAAGTGTACGCAAGGAGAAGGAAGGCTCAAGACTAGAGGAATCAATCTGGAACTCGGGTAGGTAGTCACATTCTTGGATGGGGATTTTGGGTTTTCATAGGTTTGTAGAACTTTATATGCGGGTGTGAAATTGTTTACGTGTGAGCTTGACAACATGATGTAGAACCATACTTTTGTAAAACGTGTATCCTTATTGTTAAAGTTGAGTTCGGTTGTTTTATGCATCATGGTGTTTCTGGGATTTGCGGATCTGAAAATGTAGCTTGTGTCATGCAAGAGATCATAGCATTGGTGTGTGAATGTTGTCTCTATTGTTATTCAAAAGCGATGATGTCATCAAATGCATTTCTTGTGATTTCAAAGGTTAAATCCGTAATCTTTACAGATGAGGACTTTTGAATAGTCTGCATAGTAATGGGTGTTGTTTTGAAAGAAAGAGGTATGTTGTTTAAATCTGTGTTTATTATGTTTTCTCTTGAAGGCGTTATAATGGCTTGAAAACTGTGAATGAGGACTGATTTTGTTTTCTGAAACTGAGGTGGTAAGTTTGGTTCGAAAATGACATCTTACGTTTGAAGTAAAATTATGATGTTTTCAAACTGTTGCCTTAAGGAGTTGGTCCCGGCAGAATGTCATGAGAAAATAAGCTGTGGGTGTCTTTGTCCAAAACGTGGAGATTTGGTTTTTAAATGATGATAGTATGCTTATGTCCTTATGATAAACGTTGAGCCTTCATGCGACAGTTTTGTTCGTGTATTTGAAATTGTGGAAATTTTGTTCTTGTGATTGGATTGAGATAATTTGTTCATGTGTTGAACTGTGACATTAGTTGTTCATGTGTTGAACTGTGGAAAGGCCTAGAAGTCGACTTGGGCAGGGGTGCTGTGAGGCCTGTGTGACCCACTGCAACTGATTGAAAGAAAAGAAAGGGGGCCTGTGTGGCTGTCCGGGTGAAACCCTTGAGCTGGGTGCTGGGGGTGTTCATGGACGAGGAGTTTTAGAGGATATTAGGGCCTCCATGTGTGTGTGTCTCCGAGTTGAGACGTTGGTGTAGAGACAAGAAGCTAATCCTCTGAGTTCCACACTGGAGGCAGTGGCTGAGTCTCCTACGCTGTGGTTGATTTTCATTGTTACTGCCCAAAACAATATTTTTGTTTTAAAAAAAAGAATCATTGTTTTAACTGCATACATTCTTACCAAAATTGCATGGTTACTTCCACGGCAGAATATTGATTTAACTCTGCCACTTTTTCTCAAACTGCTTTTCCATATGAGTGGATAAAACCTCAAGTTTTAAACTGTTACATATCTGTTAGTATCGATTTGAAGTTCTTAAAGTAACCTTGGTGGTATTGGCAGAAAAAAGGGAGTGATGATTTTATATACGTGTGCAGTAAGTAGTAAAAAAATGCAGTCTTGGTTATGATATTTGAGATCTGCATCTTTAGCTGCTGTTTATTTTGGTCAGTTTATAAGATTTAAAATAGAGGTCATTAAGTGTTGCTGAAGCCTAAACCACAATTAGCTATTGATGAGTGTATGCTGCAGGAAAGTTCAGAGAAATAACCCTTAAAAGAAAATTGTGTGTGCATGCGGAAATGTGCGACATCCAGGTTTGTTGAATTATCTACTAAGCTTCTTTGAAGCTCACAACCTACAAACATGTGAACTTGCAGATCAGAGGGGCATGGCTGCGGGTAGGCATTGACGAAGCTAAGGAGGAAATTCAGAATTTGTTTTGCTAAGATCCGGTGGTGACCCTTGAAGTGGCTGTTATAATTCTGGACTCTAGTTTTGTAATTGAAGTAAGAGGATGTTATCTCAAGGTATCTAAGTTTTTGGGGAATTCTCTTAAATTGGCCTTACGTCTGGAGACCATTAGACGATATCATGGAGTTATTATGCTAATTTGGGCTTGGGTGTAGTAAAATGGGAACGATATTACTACACTGCCATAACAAACCTCGCTTAAATTTGACACAAAATTTTGGGTTCGTTACAAAGTCACCTGGGAGGCAAGTGACAAGATACGAGAGGCGTATCCTCAACTGTTTGAGACCCTAGAAGCAGCCAGTTTCGAGGACGGAATTTTTTATTAGGGGAAAGGGATGTAAGGTATGTCGATATCTGAATTTTTAATAAATTGCCAAATAGATGTTTGTTTAACTTAATTACTTGGCTGAGTTATATGATAAATTTCAGGCCATGTAAGTGGTGCCATGACCCGTGGGCCGCACAACTCATCTTGGCTTGATTTAGATGGTGCGGAAAATTGGATCATGGGCCGAGACAGACGACCCAAATGTCCAAGTCTGCGGGACTGCGGTCCAGGAACCTCACTTCCCATCGGATTAGTGCCTCTGCGGATTAACAAAAAACGCGATTGGGGATTAAGGAGCTGATCACTCCGTACGGTAACAAGGACGAGAGAAGTGAGATGATGCGAGTATAAAAGGGGGAGAATTGGGACTAGGGTTGGAAGTTGCGTTTTGGCTGCGGGGAAGTAGCATCTGGATCTGAACGGAGAAAAGAGACGACGGTAGGTGATTCGATAGGGGTTACAAAAGAGCTGCGGTGGGGTGGCGAACGGTGGATTTGGCCCCCAGCACCCGTTGCTGTGTGGCAGGATTCACGGTCGTCGGAGATCTCTGATCTGCATCTCCAGCCACTCTTTGCGTAGTTCCAGTCACACGAGTATGGAGGGATGAATATGTGATTATGTGCGCTTAATCTTGCTGATTTTATGATTAATTGGTTGTTGTATTCTTGATTTTGTTATCTGGATCCCTATGTACAACTGTTGGTTAGATCTCTGATTGTTGAGAACTTGTTATTTGTCAAATCCTGATCCGTATTCCTCTACCCCAGCTTGCTCTGCTTGACTGTGAAATTATGCAATTTGTGCTTGATTTAGATTAAACCTATATGCCGTTATGTGCTGGGGGCGTCTGGAATGTGGTCGATGAGGTGGAGAGGGTAAATCCTCAGATATGTCGGGTAGATAGAAATGAGAGGTTGGAGATTCTGGTTGAATGATTTGGCTCAGGGAAACGGAATTGTTCGTATCTCTTCCTAGAAATCTGCGATCTGTTGTACGGAAGGTGAATGGGACTCACGGTTGAGGAGAGGCGTGATGGTAAGCCGCCTCGAATCGTCGAGCGAGAATCTTATGAATGACAGGGTGGGATGGGAAAGAACTTGACGGGAGAAGCTTTCCGTGAGCAGAAATTGAGCGAATTGAGTGAAAGTGGCCGGAGATTTCCGTGAGCAAAAATGAGCGAATCGAGTGCAGATGGCAGGAGATTTCCGTGAGCGGAAATGAGGGGATCGACTGCGAGCAACTGGAGATTTCCGCAAGTGGAAATGAGAGAAGAGGGGAGGCTAGGAGCTGGAGGTTTCCATGAGCGGAAAGGAGCGAGATGAGGCAGTGAGGCAACAGTGATTTCGCGAGTGGTTCGTGGGCTCGTCGTGAATTTGTTGTGAGGAAAGTATGGGCTCACAGAACCATCTGTATGCAGAGAGGAGCAGTAGGTGTCCAAACGGACTCTGTCGGAAATGGAGATCCTTAACGAGTCAGGCCAGTGGTACACGGTGAGCGGGAGAACGTGGGGTTTGTCTCGGGTTGGGTTTCGCCGTGGCACGGAATCCCAATAGGTTGACATTACTGTCTGAGATTTGCGAACGGGACCTGCCCGTGAACGTGAGGAGTGGAGACACTCGAAGTGTGGCGAACTGGAATCAGGGTCATTGTGTCATGTGGATATGTCCGTGTATACGTTGTGGTCGTTTGGTTGGTCTGCGTGTGCGTGTATCTGATTAGGGGTCTACTGCCAAGTCAAAGGGTGAAGTCTTACGTGGGATGCAATGAAGTATATAGTGTATGTTTAAATAGAATGAAGTTTATAATCCATGTTTAAATATTTTATTAAATATAAACTGCTCCCAAAAAGATGTATTTATTTTACTCATGATGATTTGCTCAAGAGCAGTTCGACATCGATTACCTACTGAGCCTTGTGGCTCATAGACCTACTCGTGTGTTTTTCTTGCAGAGCCGGAGAGGTGTTGATCTAGACGACTCAAGATGGAGATATTCGAGGATCTTTAGTTGATGTTATGTTTATTTCATGTGAACTTAGATTTTTTGTTCGCCTTGGGCTATGTTATATTCGTACGTGTAATGGGATTGAACTTATGTGTGCTCTTGTTTGGATTCGTGAATAGACATATGGATTTATTTGGCTATAATCATTTTTATTCGAGTTTCATATTGGGCTAGGGTATTGTCCATGTTGGACCATACTGCCATAACCATCCTCAAAACCATCTTTGTGAATTGGGGTTCGTTACAAAAGGGGCCAACCTAAAACAGAGGATGAGTTTGGTTTGTACAGAAGATATTAAATATGCAATGTGTAAAAAAAATCAAGAGCAGGGTGGACAAACATGAACATTCGCATATATGAATTGCTACTAGACTCTTATGAAAATCAGGAGCAGGACAGACAAACTTGATAGAAGGGACCAAATATATGATTTTAGGCCTGTCAGGTGGTTGGTTACCGACCGCATGACTACCGCAACTGACCGCAACCGACCGCACATTGATCGGTTGCGGAATTCCGGAACCACCACCGGAACCGCATAAGTTGCGGTTACCGCACCGTCGGTTGCGGTAACCGACGGTCGATTACCGCGGTAGTGCCACACATATAAACGTTCAGATTTCAATCTCCTTAGCTGTGATCTCCCTCTCCAATCTGTAACAAATTGACCATCTCGCTGATAAGTGTTTGATTATGGTGTTTGTGATAAACAGAAAAGAAGAACAAGGATTTACGTGGTTCGACAATTGCTTACATTCACGGGAGAGTTTTTCTTCATTCTTTCTTTCTTGTTTTTTCCTTTTTACAACGGTTGTGTTATATAGATGTACAAGCACCAATCATGTCTCTAATTTTGGATTTTATCCCACAATTTACGGGACTTGATTGAGGGACAAGATTTGACTAATCTTTTCCACTCAAGTTGCACACTTGCACACTCAAGTTGCACACTTAGCCGACTTATTTATTGTCATCTTTAACACTCCCCCTCAAGTTAGACGTGGGGTGACCGACGCCTAACTTGCACAAAGCATCATGGAACAACTGACTGTTGACTGCCTTGGTTAAGATGTCTGCCAACTGGTCTTCGGACTTCACAAAAGGTAGAGAGATGATTCCTCCTTCGAGTTTCTCCTTGATGAAGTGACGGTCTACTTCAACATGTTTGGTCCTGTCGTGTTGGACTGGATTCTGAGAGATGTGAATAGCTGCTCGATTATCACACTTTAGAGGGCACGCTTCAGATGGTCCAAAACCCAATTCTATCATCAACTTCCGTAGCCATAACACTTCAGTCACACCACGGGCTATACCTCTGAATTCTGCCTCAGCGCTAGACAACGCAACTACTTTCTGCTTTTTGCTTCTCCAAGTAACGAGATTGCCACCAATAATAGTGAAGTACCCAGACGTCGATCTACGATCCACAGGGTTGCCTGCCCAATCAGCATCTGTATATGCCTCAATCTTTAAATGTCCATTGTTCTGAAAAAGAAGTCCAGTATCAGGGGTTCCTTTAAGGTATCTCAAGATTCTGAGTGTTGCATCCATATGATTATTCTGGGGGGCGTGCATGAACTGACTTACAACTCCAACCGCATACGCAATGTCTGGACGAGTATGTGAGAGATAAATAAGCTTCCCCACCAGGTGTTGATACCTACTTTTATCTGTGCTCTCTGCTCCTTCAACGATCTTCAAGCCATGGTTCATCATCATGGGTGTGTCTGCAGGCTTGCACTCTAATAATCCTGTTTCCGCCAAAAGGTCTAGGATATACTTCCTTTGAGATATGTAGATCCCTTGCTTTGATCGAGAAACCTCAATTCCAAGGAAATATTTCAATGCTCCCAAGTCTTTCATCTCGAATTCTTTAAACAAATTTTCCCGGAGTGTCTGAATCTCCTCCATGTCATCCCCAGTAATCACCATATCGTCAACATAGATAATTAAACATGTGATTCCTTGATCTCGACGTTTTAGAAACAACGTGTGGTCCGAGTTGCTCTGAAGGTACCCATACTTCTTCATAACCACTGTAAACCGACCGAACCATGCTCGAGGTGACTGTTTCAATCCATATAGTGCCTTCTTCAATCTACACACTTCTCCTTTACGAAATTCTCCCGAGAAGCCAGGTGGTCCGTCCATATACACTTCTTCATTCAAATCTCCATGCAAGAAAGCGTTCTTCACATCGAACTGATGTAAGGGCCAATCCAGATTTGCAGCAACCGAAAAAAGGACTCTGATGGTGTTCAGCTTAGCAACTGGAGAGAACGTCTCTGAGTAGTCAATCCCATAAGTCTGTGTGTATCCTTTAGCCACGAGACGGGCCTTATACCTCTCAATCGATCCATCTGACCTTCGCTTCACTGTGTACACCCATCTGCACCCGACAGGTTTCTTCCCACTCGGCAAGAGACATCTTTCCCAAGTACCATTTTTCCGTAGAGCAGTCATCTCTTCTTCCATGGCGTGTCGCCATTCTGGCATATCCAGGGCTTCAATTTCCGTCCGAGGTAACTCATCAGTATATATAGCAGTAGCAAATGCTCGAGTTGTTTCGCTCAAGCTCCCCCTGGCTAGATCAGCTATAGGGTATCTCTGAGTTCTAGGATCATGGTCCGGTGTGTATTTCTTTGACCTTACCCCCCTGGTTGACCGAGGTGGCAGTGACTCCGCTTCGGACGACCCTCATTTAATATTTATAATAAATAAACATATTTCTTAACATTAAGAGTAGATGTCTGGGCCAAAATGATAAAAACGAGAGGAGCAATTAAAAGGAAACATGCTTGTTTTTTATATACAAGTCAAAGTAAAATTTAGAATACATGAGCAAACCATGATTATAAACTCAATAAAATATGTTTGCACCAATATGACCTACACTAACTGCTTCATAAAATTTCAGTATATCAATCACAGTGGTTCTTGACCTCAATATGTCTAATCCATTCCATAAAACCAATTAAGAACCCAAATGCAACTGGATAACACTGTTTGTATTGTTTTATCATAGAGGTTTTGCTGTCCTATAAAATAATTGAAATTAAAATTATATGATGATTTTTAGGTAAATATGCTCTCACCAAATACTTCCATTTATTGAATCCTGCTTGTCAGTATGCTTATGTCGGGATGATCTCTAAAGGATTATCTTGAAAATTAAAAACATCATATTTCTGCTTTAATTCTATGTAGTTAATTACAAAAACCCAATGTTATTTGGATAACTCACAAAAACCACAAAATTAATATAAAAGATTTTTTTTTGGTAGGTAAGTATAAAAGATTGTATACTTGATTTAAAGATGGAAAGTTTAATAATTTATAGAATAACCCACGGTGTAACATTCATATACGGCAATAAAAAATTCATATATAATCGATTGTACACTAAATTTAATTAAAAAAATTCCATATATATAAAGATGTAACGGTTGAGCATTTAGTGGATGTATTAATTTAGATCAAGATTGAGAATTCATCCAGACCAAGTCAACCAACCTGCGCCTATAAAATAAGATTAGCCCCTCACACAAGACGAGATATGGCCGGCAAGGTATTCCCGCGAACAGGAGGTAAAACGGATGGGCAGCAACACTTTGCGAAAAAACCAGAAGTAAAACTTCCGGATTTACACTTCCAGCCTAAAGATGTATGCAGCCACAAGTGAGGTTCCAATGAGAGAACTAGGTTTCCGGTCAAGAGAAGAATTTTCCGTCACTGTATGAGAGGTTTGAGAGTGATTTATAGAGAGGCTAGAAGGTTCACCAAAACCCTAGTCACCAAAAGGCCAAAACGTCGCATATGGGTTTGCATATTATTTGGGCTTGATTACTCCAACTGAATTTTCGGCCCACAAAGCCAAATAATAAGACTTTTGTCAATAATTCAATTGAGTCATGAATTGGGCTTGAGATCTTTGTTTTATGGTGCAGTATCTCCAAGGAGGATCTGCAATACCGAAGAAGACTGTGAAAGCAACAGAGTCTACTGTACCATTGGCCAGTGGTGGGGATGGTCTTCCACGCGAAGATATAGGCAAAAAGATCAGCAAAAAGATAAGCCCTTCTTTGTTGAAGGGTCTTGACAGTTCAGATTGGAAGGTATGTTATTTGGTAACTTATTTAGATGTGGCCAGCTAGTGTACTTATATGTAATCTCTGTTATAGTTGCGCTTGGAGTCTATTGAAAGTGTGAATAAGATTCTGGAAGAGGCTAACAAGCGTATTCAGCCAAATGGAACTGGTAATACTTCTTTCTGATAAGTGAAATACCAAAACTCAAATAATTGAGTTAATAAAACACCGAGCATTCTTACAACCATTAGGCAATAATATTTAATAATTTCTTAGCTTAGTTGAATTATATAGAAGCCGTCTATTTTCCAGGAGAGTTATTTGCAGCTCTACGAGGCCGTTTACATGATAGCAATAAAAATTTGATTATGGCGGCATTATCCACAATCAGTGCTCTTGCATCTGCCATGGGACAATCAGTTGAGAAGTCGAGCAAGGTCATTTTCTTAAAATCATTTGTTATTTCCATTTTCTTCAATAAAGAGTAGTCTGAGATGATTTGTATTTCTGGTGTTCTTGCAGGGCATTCTATCAGATATTTTGAAATGCATTGGTGACAATAAGAAGCAGATGCGAGAGTGCACTTTAAGTACCTTGGACTCCTGGCTTTCTGCGGTTCATCTAGATAAAATGGTCATGCCAAATTCCATTAAAATAGCTATTTGTTTTTTTTTTAACATTGGCCTCACAACTCTCCTTTTCGTTAGGTTCCATATGTTACTGCTGCTTTGGTCGATGCTAAGATTGGTGCGGAAGGGCGCAAGGATCTTTTTGACTGGTTGTCCCGACAATTGGTTGCTATGACTGACTTTGCTGATGCTGTCCATTTGTTGAAACCAGTGGCATCTGCTTTGACGGTAGTCTTTCAGTATACCCAATTTCTTCATTTAACTTCTTTCTTTAATCAAGTCCGTCTCATGGCCTTTGGTTAACTTTCTAGGATAAATCAGCAGATGTTCGTAAAGCAGCGGAATCTTGCTTTGCTGAAATGTTACGGGTTTGTGGACATGAGATGGTGTGTACATTACAAAGCTCCCAAGTTTAATTATAGAACTTTTATTTCATTTAAGAGGTTTCCATGACTTAATACTTCTAACTTTTTCCGGTAATAGGTAACCAAAAATTTGAAAGATATACAAGGTTCTGCGTTGGCTATTGTTGTTGAGCGCCTGAAGTCATATG
>JAOYMZ010000005.1:326526-345085 GCA_025802335.1 Pinguicula primuliflora
AAATGCTTTCGGGTCGTAACCGCGTAGAGTAGGTGTGTGAGTTAATTTCTGGGCTTAGTGTGTTTAGTGGGCCTGGATTTTTGTGTTGGGTTGTGGGCTTCGATTTCCATTTGCTTGGCCCAATTAGGTGTTACATGGGATGTTGACTTAGTCAATTGGGATTAATTTCGATTTAGGCTCTATATCTCTTTTCTGGTTCAGCCCAGTTGCTTATTAATTCCTCTCACCTGACCCTAGCCCATTTCCCTCGTAGCCCAACTTACCTGTTGATTGTCGATACAGTTGTCCGTTCATGTGACCCATTTTCCTCCGTGTATCCGTCGAATGTTCTGGACTCTCATATAAAAGCAACACTTAAACAATTTCGACTCACTTTTTTCACTCTACTCTCTCTCGCTGACTCCCTGTATCTCACTGTAACTCCGTCGAAATCCTAACACTGTCGCATACTTTCCGACTTTTCGGCTGATTCACCGGTCCTTTCTCACTTCTGAGTACAGATCTGGACTCCTCGTCCTATTCTCATTCGTTTGATCCGATTGCATTTGTGTTTCTCACCTGTTGACTGACGGTTGACTTCGTGTTCTTCGTTACTGATGGCTTGTCCTTATGGATTTCTTCGTGAAATCGATAGATCGACGCATTTGCTACTCTCAGCGTTCAGGATTTAGCGTTTTCATATGCTATATTGTGATTTGATTTTTCAACTGTTGATTTCAGTTATATCTTCGTACTAACGCCTCTGTTTCTACGATTTAGGATCTGAGCAAGATCGAGTGGGACCTCACAAAGACTAAATGACATGTCTGGCTGATCTTCTCGATGAAGTCGAAAAATTAGGAAGGAGCTTTTGAAATGAGCATATTTTTTGCAAATCTGATTCCTATATTGATGGGCCTTTGATATAAACCCACAGTGCGGCAGATTTGGGCCACTTTTTGCGCCACTATGTACATTGTAAATACATTATAATTTTTAATACATTTAAATTACCAAAAAAATCAAGTTCGGGTTCTTGCCAGAATATTCCCATCATGTACAATATTTTTGTGGATGAGGGGATGCGTGGAAAGTGCATATATATCCATACTAGTAAATGGAAATTCGTGTGGAGAACTAAAAATGGAAAGAGGACTTCGGGCAGGGTGATTCTTTATCACCCTTATTGTTTGCTATAACAGCTGAATGTCTTCATCTTTTAATTCTCAAGGCTATTGAACATGGAATATTGAAAGGCTATGAAATCGAAAATCAAAATGTGAGGATCAATCATCAGCATACAATATGCTGATGACACTATCCTTTTCGGAGATGGAACAAATGCTGATATAATGATAATGAAGAGGCTCCTGAGAATATTTGAGCTGATATCCGGACTTAAGGCCAACTTTAAAAAGAGCAGAATATTTTCTATAAACATTCCAGAGTATATTTAAGCAGAGCAACTGAGCATATTGCATTGCAAGTCAGATTCTATCCTCTTTATGTATTTTTTTTTTGATTAAGCAAAATTTGTATAAATCACAAAAGCATAGTTACAGTTGTTCATTTTCATGAACATCCTACCATACAACTATTTGGATCATAAAGCCATGATCCTATCCCATGTACAAAGTACCCCTCTTTGCTCATGCAATAATCCATGTCCATGTTGTTGCTTGAATTTTTATCAGGGACATCTCTGGGGATATCTGTTTTCCTTCAAAATGCCTCAGGTTTCGACCACACCATAGGATCCATACCATGGCCATCCATATTGCCCTCCAAACTTCTGTTTTGATCCCCAAATCCTTTTTAAGCTCGAAACTATTAAGTGTATAACCTGCTATTTCAACAGTTTATATCCCCAACCAATCAAGAACCAAACTCCGAGTCTGCTTCGCATTGGGCACTCGAACAGCACATGTTGTTCAGTTTCCACATCCCCTTCACATCTCGGGCATTTGATGTCTACATCTACTCCTAGTATATGTCTTCTTTGCAGATTTTTGAGAGTTGGTAATCTCTGTTGCTGGGTACTCCAAGCAAAAACCGAAACTTTCTTGGGGACAAACTTGTTCCACAGTTTCTGCAGGCCAACCACGATATCAGCTTCAAAGAGGTCTGGTTGCAGATCATTGTAACATCTTGCAGCAGGGGACACTTCATACTTTCCAGAAGCGCTGGCAGTGCATCTCCATTCGTCCGCCTTATGTTCCTGCAAAACACAGCCCATTAGGAGTTCAAGCAAGTCATTTTTCTGGTTTTCCTCCCATGAATACAAAGCTTGTCTCCATGTCAAGTTCCAATCCCAGACTCCTGCATTCCATGCGCCATGTTGTGCGATTGAACCTTCCTTGAGTGCAGCCAACGAGTACAGTCTGGGAAACATCTCTTTTAGCTTTCTGCCATCCCACTCGTCCTCCCACAATTTTACCATCAGTCCATTGCCAACTTGAAGATCTAGCGTATCAGAGATCCATTCTTCGTTTACCATCTTGTTGACACCTCTCCACCATCTTGTAGCCTTTGCTGTGCCCTGTTCCCATCTGGACAATTGTTGTCTTAATCTCTGTGGCACATACATCTCCCTTCTATCACCCAGCATGAGTTCACCTCCTCAGCATACTTTGAGCGGATGATTTTCCTCCACAGATCGTCTTCATCCTGCAAAATTCTTCCTATCCATTTCCCCACCAATATTTTGTTTTTGTCTTTCATCCTAAATAATCCCAGCCCCCCTCAGTCAATAGGTTGACACACTCGCTCCCAAGCTACCCAAACCACTCATTTGTTTTCAGTACTCCCTCCCCAGAAGGAATCCCTACAGATTGACTCAATTTGGTTGAGGACTTGCCTAGGAGCTAGATAGAGGGAAAAATAATGAGTTGGCATTGAGGATAAGACTGGCTTTATCAGTACAAGTCCCCCCCTACGGACAGATTTTTATTCACCCATGCACCTACTGTTTTTCTCAACCTGCTCACCACCGAATTCCATGTTGCAATTCTAATTTCTTTTCCCCTACAGGTAAACCAAGGTATGTAATTGGTAGTGACCCAGTTGCACAGTTTAATACCCTTGACATAGACTCAATCTGCTCATCAAGTAGATTCAGGCCTATCATCTCCGACTTGCTAAAGTTGATCTTTAAACCAGACATCAGTTCAAAAAGTCTCAGGACAGTCTTCAAACCTATGACATTCCTCTCTGTACCCTTCACAAATAGGATTGTGTCGTCTGCATATTGGAGATGGGAGATCTTCACTCTGCCCCTCCCCACCTCTACTGGCTCTATCACTCCCTCCTGTTCTGCTTTTTTCAGAAGATATGACAATCCTGAGCTACTATCAAGAACAAGAAAGGGGACATAGGATCCCCTTGTCTCAAGCCCTTTTCCGCCTTAAACTCCCTTGTGGGGCTCCCATTAATTAGAACCGAAGTAGTGGCCGTTTGTAAGCATTCAGCAATCCACTTCCTCCATTTATGAGGAAAGCCAAGCAGCTGTGACACATGCTCGAGGAACTCCCAACTAACCGAGTCATATGCCTTTTCAAAATCAAATTTCAACACCATCACCGGTTCCTTCCCAGCCTTTACATCATGCCAGATCTCATTGGCGCACAAGATGCCATCCAGTGTCCGTCTCCCTGCTATAAATGCAGTTTGTGACTCCCCTATCACCTCATCCATCACCACTTTCAATCTATTTGACAGGATTTTAGTAACCACCTTATACATACTGTTAACTAGTGTAATAGGTCGATAATCATCCACAGTCTGCGGTGAGCTCTTCTTGGTAATCAAAACAATGTGAGCTGCATTACTACCACCCTTCGCCATTTTTCCATTCCTCATAAATTCCTTTAAAAATAGGGCGGTTCCTAACCTGTACGGGTTTTGACGGGTCAACCTGTTTGGTCTGTTTCTTCTTCTTATTTTTAACTTACTTTAAAAAAATTGACATAAATATAGAATAAAATTAATTGCTTAAAATGGTGTATTAAAAATAAATTGTAGAACAACTAAATTCATTGACGAGCTCTAAGAACACCTATATAATTTCATATAAACCGAATAAATATTACAACAACAAAAAAAACTCATCAGAAAAAATTTTAATTCATAGACACTTTTAATTTAATTTATTATTCAACAGGATGAGGACGGTAGGGCAGCCACCCTAATTGCGCCGGTGATAACAGCCAATTTGGAGATTCGCATGACGATGAAACACCCTTAGGCAACTCTTCACATAAGTGAAATAACGGCTCCATATTTAACATTGGCCACTTATGAGTGTCCCATATAACCTATACCTTTTTTGGGGTAAGTCAGCGATTTGTCATATTCATAGGTACTGCGTACAAGATTAATTAATGATATTTATTACAGGCGAAGCACATATGATAGGGGTAATTCCGTCCTGACAATGAACCCAGCCCTTTTAAGCTCCGCCATCAAGAGCCTATAAACCACGAAAAGACATTGAGCTTCGAGTGTAGAAGAAGCATTTATCCGGCAAACAAGTCTCTGCGGATTTTGCTCTTCTTCCTCTTCATCGATTTCTTCCAGAAAAAAAATCGAGATTCGATCGATTTGCAGTTTTTTGGGTCTAGATCTGAAACAATATAGTATTAGCATGGTTTCTGAGTTAACATTCCGTGGCCAGGAATCGTCTCCGACAAATGATTGCTACTCGCTGAAGCCGGCGAAACCATGGCATCACGTCGTGCGCCCTATTTGCTACCTGCTACGCGAGCAGCGGCTATTTTTCCTGTTCGTCGGCATTGCATCCACCACGATCCTCTTCGCCGTCGTTCCCCTCCCGGACGACCACTCGTTGATCCGCGGCGCGTCGTCGTTTCGTTCCGAGTTGACTCAGGCCGAGCCACACAGACAGCTGTATCAGAACGGGCACCTATCGACTGGATTCAGATTCAACACGGCCGGAAAAGTTCCCCTTGGCTTGAAGCAGAAGCATCTGAGGATTCTGGTGACCGGTGGTGCCGAATTCATCGGTAGCCATTTGGTGCATCATTTGATTAGCATGGGAGAGAGCATGATCGTGGTGGACCATTTCTTCACCATTGTGCCAGGGGAGACAACGTGATCGTGGCGACGAAAACTGGATGAGTGTTTGGTGGCGACGAACGAAGAGGATGAGTTTTTGTGTCATTCTGAACTGGATGAGTTTTTGCTGTTCTTGTTCTTTTTTTTTGGGTTTGTTCTTGCCCAGTACCGGTCTTTCAAAGACCGATATTTCTTAATCTTTGTGATTAAGAATTTTAATCACGGTTGAATTTTGGAAGACAAGTATTTTAAGATACCAGTGTTTGGTATTTCCTATACTGTCTGCCCACAATGTTTTTGAGTTCGATTCTCATAATATTCCTTTTATTATTTAAGATTAAAATGTGATCGGTAGAGGTGAAATATCGGTGCAAACTTCCCTGGACCGCCGCGGGGCGGTTTGCACCGGCCACTGCCGCGCACCGCGCGGGGAAACCGGCAACTTGACCCGGATCAAATCCAGGTCGGGTATAATTTAAAAAAATTTAAAAAAATTATAAAAATTTAGAAAAAATTCGAAAAAATTAGAAATAAATTCATAAAAATTAGACAAAATTAGAAATTAAAAGTAAAATTTATATTAAAATTTTAATTCTAATTTACAAATAAGATAAACTATTACAAAATACTTAGAAATTTTCAAAAATACATACAATCAAATATCTTCTCCTATTATCCCGTTGCCAATCCCGGATGTAATACTATACTTTAACCATTTCGGATGTTAAGCATGTTCTTCTATCGGTCACAATGAGTTTGACAGTGCTAAACGCCGACTCGGATTATACGGAAGATGT
Source organism: Pinguicula primuliflora (assembly GCA_025802335.1). Taxonomy (NCBI): domain Eukaryota; kingdom Viridiplantae; phylum Streptophyta; class Magnoliopsida; order Lamiales; family Lentibulariaceae; genus Pinguicula; species Pinguicula primuliflora. The sequence goes on from JAOYMZ010000005.1 coordinate 332,376, forward strand.
CGGAGTGGTTAGCAAATCCCGAACTAAAATCGAAAGCACCGGAAACACTGCCGAACGAGAACTCCACCACTTGAAGATGTCAAATGGCAACTTCTTGGGCCAAAGCGGAGGTTGTTGAAGGTATTGTTGTAGTTCGCTCCCAAACGCTGTGTGTTGTGACGCTTCTGATGCTTCCGTCTCGGATGTCATCGCCTGACTGTCTAAACTCGGTCCTCTTCCATGTGGGTTGAACATGTCATCTTTCGGTGGTTGCGTCTCATCATCATCTTCCTCTTCAAGATTTGGGTTCATCCTTTCACCTAACATTTGATCATACTTATGGAACAATACCCTCAAAGATAATTGAACGTCTTTATATTGAGTAGTATAATCAATCCCCATAATTTCCACAATGTGAGCAAGACCCTTTGACAAGCCGACTAATTTTGTAGTATGATCTAAAACCATAGAATAACAATATAAAGTAGGAATATCTAACAAATAATCATTGAATTTCGCAATTATAGGTGGAACAATGGGACCAAGTTCATCGTCAAGATAGCTAGAATATAATCTTTTGGCAATTCTACCAATATGTAATAAAATTTGGTTAGATGTTGGATAATATGTTCCACTTAAATCATTAGTTGCATCATAAAATAGTTTTAAAAATATAGAAAATTTGTCAAGTAATGTCCATTCATCATCATACATGACGTCACTAGCATGAGCGGAAATATATGCGGAAAATAGAATTTGATATTTAATAACATCTACTGACATCTTATAAGTTCAGTTCTATCTTACAGGCATATCTATATTCAATTTCTTCGGAGGCATTTCATTTACTTCACATACCCCTTTTTTTTGCGTACAAATGAAGCCAACTGGCAAAGGAAAATACACAAGCAAAACTCCCCAATCAAAGGGAGATAAAGACCACCAAGGCCCGGATCATGGAGGATCAAACAAGAATAAGGGCACCGAGCGATTTCCGCTGTCGTTTGTAGCTGTTAAGCTGTTGGCCGAAGAGCTAACCCCTGGATGATGAGAGAAAACCAAATGTGAAGGCATATAGGCACCATCCTGTGTAAATACCAGAGCTTCCGCTGGCAGCTCCCATCCACCCGCAACGTGTGCAGGAGTGCATTTCCGACCCCAGCGTCCCCCCTGGGTGCGCCAAGGCGAATCCACATACCGTCTGGACAAATCCTGCACGCCAACATTGCTAGAAGAGAGACATTCCTGATTAAGAGACAAGCAGAACTGATCAGTTTGTTCAATGCAGTGCAACTGCTGAACATCAGCAACTTGATCTGGCCAGAGTTCGCCCAAATGTCGGATAAAGGAGCTGTGTGGGAAAGAAGTCACCCAGAACCGGGTTGTTGTGAAAGTAGCGAACTTCTGCATCTCCATTAGAAAGGTTGTTCTTAGCTAGATAGTCAGCTTCCCAATTCTCGGTTCTAGGAACATAAGAAATGGAAAGATTACCACAAGAAGCCTGGGCTGCGCGAATCAACCCGATTAGCTCAGCATTGATCAAGTCGACTTCGCTCCTTGATAATGAAGAAATTGCCGATTTACAGTTAGACTGCAGACAAACATCCTCCAAATGCAAGTCTCTGATAATATAGATTCCTTGGAGTATAGCCCAGAGTTCTGCTGTAACAGCCTGACAGACCCCGATCAATTTGGAGAAGTTAAGGAACCCCGGGAGATGACTAGAGCAAAGAATACCACCACAGGACGCCCGGGAGGACGATCTATTGACAGCAACGTCTACCCGGAAAATGTAAGAGTGCAGAGGAGGTTGCTGCACTGGAGATGATGATGCAATAATAGGACAGAGTCTGACTCTTCCTTTCTCTCAACCGTAAGGTCTGCTCTGCATATGCTTGTGCAGTGAGAGCGATACTAAGCCCCAGAGTTTTCTTGACCTGGAATATATCTTCATTCCTAAAGGTCCATATTTTCTAGCAGCAGATGGCGAACAGAACCTACAAATCCAGATGGGAATTAGGGAGGGAAACAACTGAAAAAATCCAATCAATAAGATTAGTAAAAAGGAAGAACTCATCCTGAATCGCGGGGAAAAGTTTTCTCCAGACCGAATGACTTTTCTGGCAGTCCCTAAGGACATGGAGAGAGGTCTCGGGATAGTGACAAACTGGACAGTCCGGCGAGGATGCAACATTCCGACGGAAACGCTCGCTATTCATACATATGGCGCCTTTGAGGACTTTCCATAGAAACAACTTGATCACTTCCGGAATAGGGAGTAACCAGAGTTGTTTCCAAGGCTCGTCAGGTTGGGGAGCCGCAGGACCAATTAGAGAATCCATAGCTGAAGCACAGCTAAATCTGCCATTGGCTGAAAAGGCCCAGGATCTGATGTCCGAGCCGGCATCTAAGGAGGGGGGAGGAAGAGCCATAAGTCTGTCCACCAAATGAGGAGCCAACCAATTTTTAAGCAAGTTCGAGTTCCAGCCACAGGACGGAAGACAGAATTGATGTATCGTGGCAAAACAGTCTGAATCTGATAACGGAAGTAGAGCCTGTTCAAATAACCGACATTCAAACGAGAACCACCAATCAAGCCAGAAACGAACAGTGAGACCATCACCAATAATCCACTGCATGCTAAACGAGATGAGAGGGAATTCACGACTAATGTGATTCCATAAATGAGAGCCCCTGGGATGAGCGGTAAGGAGAGCGTCTTCCCCCAGGCGATATTTGGCTATGAAAATTTGAGACCATAGCTTCAGAGGCTGCGTAACCAACTCCCATGCCAGGCTTCACATACCGTTTTAAAGTCACAAATTCTATTGTTCGAAACTCTAATCCAAGTAATGAAAGTCCTAACCTTTTCAATATGAGGTTTTAATTTTTCTAAACCACATTGAACAATAAGATTTATAACATGACAAACACATATTTGATAAATAAGTTTAGTTCTATATTGGTTCACCAAAATTGCACTCAAATTAGTATATGCGAGAGTATTAGCCGAATCATAGTTAAAGAAATAATTTTATCTCTAATACCATACTCTACAAGTTTACCTTCAACACCTTCGTATATATCATCTGTATCATGTCTAGAAATTAATCTTATACTAATTATTTTCTTTTTTATTGTCCAATTCACATCTATATAATGTGCAAGTACACTTAGATATGATCTCTAGATGTAGAACATGACCAAATATTACAAGTCAAAGCAAAAGAATAATTATTAGATTCAAATTCGGATTTCCCCTTCCCCTCTATGGGTTGGACCCTGTTTTTCCTGATTTTGTAGGGATCCAAAATTAACCCTAGATTGTAGCCCTGCCACACCTGTACATGGGTTCGCACTCACCATAGCGAGACGGATCGAGATCACCCTGCTTCAGGATGGGTCCGGATCACCTCTATCGGGTTGGGCAAAGTTGTTCTCTCTAGGCGAATCCATCACGCCAAATAGCGACACCATTTTAAAATGCGGCTAAGAAATACAATAATTTCTCCAGATTTTAATTATCGTGCTTGCATTTTTAAAATAGTAATGCTTATTGTACAGAAGAATTTATGTACAGAATTACGGTATCCGCTTCTTTTCGCCACGTTTCGTCCGCCAAAATAAAAAAAGTAAGCTGATTTTAGAATCCTCTCTTCGAATCAGTGTCGAAATCGGTGCTAAACTTTTATTTTGACTCCCGTAATACCCCATTTAAGATTATGATTTTATTTTTTTTGGCATTGAAGATGCCGAAATCGAAATTCATAATCGTTTCCGATATCACTTCAATGCGAGAATTACAGAAACAATATTACTTTATTATTTTGTCGGCCGTAATGTAATGGAAAGTGTAGGGTATCGAATTTTGGTATCCCAATTTTTTTATATATACTCTTTTTAAAAATTATCGCGAATTATGTTCAAGACGGCGTCGTTTCCGCCGGTCTAAGTCCAGGCATTTTGATCCAGGGCTTCGAATTGTTCTCACCCCGTCGAAGAGGCATTCCGGTAATGGCGGCGTCTTGATTTCCATATCAGCTACAATCTCGAAGGCTTGTGTAGCCTCAGCCATGTATAGTCAGAGAGGGTAAGCTTAAAGATTCTCGATGATGTATTAAATGTTTCTCGATATGTTTCTTCATGATTGCATTTTTAGCTTTGCCTACAACTGATTTAGTCGCGAAGAGCGAAAGCGATTCATATTTTTCTTTATTGTGTTGGGTTCGATTTGAATTTCCTGGGATGTTTTTTTCTTCTTACCCTCACCCTAAGTAGACGAGAGTTTTAATTTTTTTCGTTCTGTTGTATTGGCCTCCGTTTATTCGACGATTCAGTTGTTATGGTTGGGAAGATTTCGAACATGCTAAGTTTCCTGAATACAAGAGAATTGTTCTTGTAAACTTGTTTAGTACAGGACCAAACCAAATATACCGAGTAAATCCCACCCGTTTCCGTAGAGATCGTTCTAGTATTTCCAAATGTTTTAAACGGGGAATTGAAGTGTTTTTCTCATATAATCTAAATGTATCCAACCCAAGCTTCACATTGGAAATATTAATCTTGCTTCCGCTATTATTGTTCGTTGATGATATGACCTTATTTCACCTTTTTTTTGCTTAAAGACGTGCATGAAATATGAAATGAATAATTATTATATATCCAGTGAATAAAGAGATTCCAAGCATATTAATTGTTAGAGCTTATTGATAGCAACTTAGTTGGGCGGAAGGCTTGAAAACTTGCTTTAATTTGTTGATATAGTTAATGAAAAATTCTCTCATGTAGTTGATTTTGCATGAATCCCCTTCTTTAGTAACTACTGATATTCTACGCTAAATATCTCAGTTCCTATTACGCAAAATGGTTTCGTTACAAAATATGTATTTCTGGTGTCGATGTCATACACAAATCTATAGTGTTAGTCGGGTTCATGACTTATGATTCAAATGCTTTAGACATAGCCAGAAATTATCTAGTTATTAAGAGAGAAAAAGGGTTGGGTTTGGCTTTATTAACAAGGTTAAGTGGGGGAATTTTCCTTCATTGGGTTTGGATAATTGAAGGTCATTTTTTGGGAGCGGGGGGGTATCGGACGGGTACGAGATCGGCTCAAAGAGACCAAGATTGATGGAATCAAATCCCTACTTCGCAGTGAGCAGCAGCTCAAGCAGCTATCAGGTCCATGGTTACGGCACGAGGTACCAGGCCGGCGCCTTTCCAGTAGTTCGTTTGAGGGGTCTTCCCTTCAACTGTGCAGATGTTGATATTCACAAATTCTTCGCTGGGCTGGATATCGTCGACATCTTCTTGGTGAACAAAGATGGCAAGTTTTCTGGAGAAGCATGTGTTGTTTTTGCAGGGTGTGTGCAGGCAGAACTTGCTCTTCAGAGAGATAGGCAGAACATGGGCAGGAGATATGTGGAAGTATTTAGATGCAAAAAGCAAGATTACTATAATGCTATTGCAGCGGAGTTGAATGAAGGAGCTTATGGCAGCATTGCTTATCGTGGACCCTCTCCTCCTCCACCGCGGCGTAAGAGGTCTCCAGATAAAGATTCCATGGATTATACAGAATACTTGAAGCTGCGTGGTCTCCCATACTCGGTCAGAAAATCGGAAATTGTTAAATTTTTTGGTGACTTCAATGTCAGAGAGGACAAGATCCAGATTGCTTGCAGGGCAGATGGAAAAGCTACTGGAGAGGCATTTGTGGAGTTTATCTCAGCTGAAGAGGCCAGAAAGGCCATGTGCAAGGACAAGATGCTGATCGGATCAAGGTATGTGGAACTCTTTCCATCATCACCGGATGAAGCCAGCCAGGCTGCATCTAGGTCTCGGTAATAGGTCGTTTTTTGCTTCACCTTGTAAGGGATGGTTTTGTTGTACTTTCTATTTGATGTTAGCTGAACTTGTTGAGAAGTGAAATTTGCATGTAGGTTTCCTTTTGTATGTTCTAAACATGACGGATATCTCACAATTTTTACTTATGAGCTTGACAACATCTTGCTGGTGATTCTCTGGCTGATGCCGTATGATTATGCATTCAAGTTCTTGTATTGCCATGAATCGGTCAAGTGGATTGATGTAATCTCATCTCTTTGCACGGGCGCATCCAACCCAGTGCTCGGGGGTCCAAGCTCTTCCAACCCAGAAAAATAAAACCCGAATAGCTAGGCCCATAAAAAAAATAGAGGCCCGGATGGAAAAATAGGGTACTGACGGGCCGAGTTCTGAACAGAACAGTCAACAGAATATTTTCCGTGGAGGTTTGTTCACTTGTTGCAATACATTACAATTTACAACCAAATCACCCTATCCCGTATCCGGTCGCAAGACTCGCAACCCTCTTCCAGTTCAAGCCATGGTAAGTTTGCAAGTTGCAACCCTTCTTCCAAGTTCCAGCCACAGTAGTTGATGTTGATCCTATTTTCATAACTTGTATGTAATGTATGCTAGATTGCTGGGATTGGGTTTTGGGAATTTCAATTGGCATTGGAAGAATTTGGGATTGACAGATTTCTTCAACTACTATTTTCACTCTATGATTTTATGTGATATATTTGTTATTTTCACTCTACTGGTTTCATCATGTTTGATGCTCAAATTCATTATTCATGATGCATATGCTATTTTCACTCTACTATTTTCATTCTATATCATTCATGATGCTATTTTCACCAATTTCCTAATTTGGTTGGATGCTCCTATTTTATTAGGGACCGTTTACTGCATGTGATCGCGTTTGATTATGTTAGTTATCGTCATTCGTAACTACCATAATTAAACTAAAAAATCTGTTTACTTAGATTTTGATTGGGAGCGCTAAACTCGATCAAACTTTTCGAATTCCCATTTTTTCCACCTGATTTTGATTGGGAGCGCTAAACTAATCCCCGCAAATACATGTGATTTGGAGCGTTACGAATGGTCTGAAGGTGAAATTGACAGAAACACCCTCTCATTTCAACAGCCGCATACAAATCATCTCCGCCTCGGTTATTCCTCCAAATCGACGAAAAAAGCCAAGACCGTGAAGAACTCTAGTTTGTTTTCGTGAAGAACCAAGGCGGATCCCATCTTCTTCTCGACAATTTCAAGGCGATTTTCAGGTAAATCTCACACTTTAACCCAATTCGCTTGACGTTTTGCTTGAATTTTTGCATTTCGATTTTGCACACACGAACCCTAGTCTGAACTTTGCGAAATGTTATGAACTGTGCACGCACGAATTTTTTGAACCGTAGCCTAGTTCTGAACTCACGGATTTTTTGAATCCTAGTCGATTTTGCACACATGATTATTTTGAACCGTAGCCTAGTTCTGAACTGTGTGAAATGTTATGAACTGTGCGAAATGTTATGAATTGTGCGAAATGTTTTGAACCATATTCGTTAATTTTGGAAGAATTGTAGATTTGGACGAATTTTTTGAACTGTAGCCTAGGTCTGAACTGTGCGATATGTTTTGCGCTTGTTCTGCTTATGTATTGTTCAAATAATTTCTAGTTTTTCTTATGGTTGTTCAAACAATTTCGAACATGCAGATGAAAAGAGGAAGCTACAAAACACCACGAACAGCAAGGGAGAAAGCCAAAGTACCTGTTGACGAACAATCCCCTAGCGAAATGCCTGTGCCTATGGATATATGCCAGAGTTCACCTTCTGAGGTGAGAGTTGATTCTCCTTTCGTGCTGCATAGGCACCAAAAATCTAATGTCGAAACATTTGGAGCCCCTTTGGAATTAAGGGTTGAATACGCAGCAGCAAGTGAGGACCCTTTGGCTGATGAAGAGGAGCAGCAAGGGAAAAGTTCTACCAAAACTCTCAGACGAAAATTAACAAGTGCAAGTGAGGACGGAGGTGTGAAATACTATAAGGCACCCACATTTGGTGTCTGTGTGTGCTCAAAAGGCATGAGGTGTGTTTTGGGTGCCAAATGTGGGTGCATTGTAGCATTACTCGACGGAGGTAGTGGTGGCATCAAGAAAAGGGAGAAGAAAAAGATGTGGTTCCAATATGAAGAACAAGTATTAGAGGAAGCACTATTTGTGCTGTGCCACACGTGAAATCCAAACTTCACGTGTGGCACAGCACGAATGATCTTTTCTCCGATTTCATGGCCATGAGCGAAGTATCTGTGGACCCGACAACTCATCGGGTGGTGGTTGAAGATGAAGAGATCTGGGCTATTATAGTGAGGGTAAGATTTCAAGTTTCTGTTTGATAATGTTTTTGACTTTTTATGGCTACTGTTGGATATTGTGTTTGTAGGTCAATCCTGACTACAAAATTCTGAGGGAAAAACTATTTTCCCTCTATGAAGATTGGTGTGAGATCTTCGGGAAGGATAGGGTATTTGGTACGCATGAGATGCTGGGATATTTGTGAGGCTGAAGGGTCCAAAACAGTAGAGGAGGAAGAGGAGAGAGGACATTCGAGGTAGCGAGGATGGTGGGGTGATTGAAGCAGTTCCTAAAGCTCGTCAGAATAAAGGAAAATGGCCAGTTCCCGCAGAGGATGAAAGAACACGCTGTTACTCGAAGATCAGGACTTATGTTAAAAAACCCCATGCTCCTGCTGACCCACCATTGAATATTGCAAGGCGTTAGATGGATGAGTTAAGGGTATACACCCAAATCGTATCACACCTCCTTGATAATGTCTCTGCCCGACAAATGTGGCACATACTTGATAATGATGTCCATGAGGAGTGGCTCATTTATCTGGTTGACAGAATCAATGATGAAGTAGCTGCAAAATATTTGAAGCCAAAATGAACATTGATGTGTATGAACACGATTTTAATAGCGTTTTGATTTGCCTATGAAGAGGCTCAGCTGTATGTCTTGAATTTGTGTTTTTTGTTGCGTTTTGAACTTGTTTTTTCGTTGGAAATTGTGGTTTTGAACTGGTGGTTGCAGTTTCCTTTGATTTCTTTTGCAGTTAAATGATGGTTAATCTCCAATTTTTCTTGTTTACTTGGTTTGATAGGGATTCAATGTTGATACATTTCGTTTTGAAATGAGGGGTATTTTAGTCATATAACCATCAATAAACTGTTCAATCAGTCGTAATTCACTTTCAAGTAAACACGCGAAACCTAAACTAACTCAATCAAAATCAAACTTGAAAAGTTGTGTACTACATTTGACGTTGATACCGATAACACTCCAAATCAAAATCAAACTCGAAACTTTAAATTTGCGGTAAACGGATCCTTATTAGGTATATCATTATTAAATGGATTACTAATTTTTTCGATAAGGCCCCTATACAATTGGAAAAGTCGTCATCTGTTGTTGAAAATGAGAATACAGGTGATAATTGTAAAAGACCTCGGATCAATAATGTGTTATTGGATAATGATGTTATTGGTGATCCGGAAAAATGAGTATCAAACAAAAATTATCTTTTAGATCTTAGAGATGATCTAATAAGGGTTTATGTTGCAGAGGTCTGACGCAACCACATTGTAAGTTTCCACAACGTAAATTTAGTGGCACAAAAAGAGAATTTCAAGAGATATGATTTGAGAAACATGATTGACTAGAATATAGTGAGTCTAAAAAAAGAATATAGTGAGTCTTTTGATGTCGCTTTCTGTTTTCCTTGGTTTCTATTTGGCGAAGGATTAGGTCATAAGCATGGAGATAATATTTATACTATCACTGATTTTCGGGAATGAAATAAAGCTTTAGACAAATTTAAAGAACACAAATAAGGACTACATAGCATACATAATGGTGTTGCCAATAGTATTCCTGCTTTAGAAACCAAAGGGGTGGTGTGGATCATATGTTTATGAGAAAAAGTAAAGAGAAAGAAATTGATTATCGAATCCGGTTAACCGCTGTTGTAAATGTGATTAGATTTATTGTTGATGCAAACTTTATCTATCCATGGACATTGTGAGTCTGTTGATTCAGTTAAAAGAGATAACTTTTTCGAAATTTTAGATTGGTATGACAAGTTAAATTTAGAAGTAAATCGTGTTGTGAATTTAAATACTTCTGGGAATAATAAGTTGATTACTCCAAATATTCAAAAAGAAATTATTAATGCTTGTGCTACTGAGGTGAGAATAGTTATTGTCAATGAAATTGAAGATAAGTTCTTTTCTCTTCTAATTGATGAATCCTGAGATCATTCAATTAAAGAGAAAATGTCAGTGATTTTGAGATTTGTGAATGATAGTGGAGAAATAGTTGAGATTTTATTAGAGTTGTTCATATTACTGATACTTCTTCAATTTCTTTGAAAAATGCAATTGATGATTTTTTTTGTAAACTATAGATTATCATTATCAAAGCTTCAATGGCAAGGTTATGATGACGCTTCTAATATGCATGGTGAACTTAATTGTTAGAAAACAAAGATTTTACAGGAAAATAACTGTACATATTATATTTAATGTTTTGTGTACCAACTTCAATTAGTGATTGTTGCTACCTAAAAAGAAGTGGTATTTATGGATTAATTTTTTTTTATTATCCTGTTATGATTGTAAATATGCTTGGAGCTTCATGCATATACATATAGAGTGAGGAAATACTCATCCTCTTAAAAAATTATTTGTGATTCCTATATAAAATAATCAACCACATTAAAACAATAGTCTCTTTTTCATGAGAGATCTCATGGTTCTAATTAACATTTGAATCTTTCTATCATTTATTAAAATCTTTACATTATGTGAATAACAATTTGAGTTTGCACTCATATTACCATAATTTCATATATCATTGCTCAAAAACTATGGGACAAAAGCTTACCCACAATTAGTTAGTAACTTTATGCTGTGTTCTGAATTTGCTCTTGACTCCTGATTTCAAACAACGCAATGAGAGTAAACTAATTAGAATAAAGATGCTTAAAATTATAATATGAAAGAGTAAAACAAAAAAAGACAAATCCTTTAATACTTCTCTAGGTTCCCATCATTACAATCATTAATTCATAATTCTTCGTTGATTACCTTTGTCTTCTAAAGCTCAATTGGTCATAGCTACGTACTGATAACGTGTTATAAAGTAAATGGAATAATATAGTAATATATGAATAACACAAGAAACATGGAAAGAACACAAATGGAAGATTTCATTCATTTCTGAAGTATATCTTACATCAACAAGTATGCCTCTATTTATAGGCACAAGTACAAATACAAGTACAAGAGTGTGTTTGGTAGCAGGATAGACTCTATCCTGATTAATCCTATAATGTGGGATTACTTGGGATTAAAGATTAATTAACTCGTTCGCTAGACAAATAACTACATTGATTAAGTGGGATTGAGAAAATGTGAGATAAGTTAATCAATGTTTGGTATTCATGATTGTAGCGGGATAACATTGTCATATATTTAATTCTTTGTGACTTTACATTAATACCCTTAGTTATAAAACAAACAATTTAGCAAATGTTCAAAACCAACCGTTTCAAAGACGAAAGCCTGGTGAATCTGTACCACCCTATGTTAATACAGGTAAAAGCCAAGAGCCCAGCAAGAATGAGATGTGAGTAACCTAATCAACACATAATCTGGTGCACCAGTTACAACATGAACATCATGCCCAGCAAGAATGAGATGTCGAGTAACTTAAGCAACAAAAAATAATTCAGATGGCATTGCATATTAAAATCCGCGTTCCTTCCCGGGTTTATGAGTGCTACGGCTTTGGTGGAGTCACATATGTACCTAATATGAGTAACCTCAGCTGCAGTGTCTTCTGCAGGCCAATGAGTATCGCCCACAGTTCAACAAACAGTGGGGAGGCCTGCCCGATCTTTATGGAGAACCTGAGGACTCTCTGCCGCGATCAAGAGCTTCATCCAGGCACTAGTCCATAAAACAGCAACCAGAGTCATCACGAAGAGAAATCCCACGACAATCCTCTGATCAACATCGTAGTCCAGGATCGAAAAGGGTTCGTCCCGTGCGAAGAATAAGTATACCCAGGCAGAGAAAATGCAGAGGAAGAGAATTAATGAGAGGGGGCGAGTGAGGAAGGTCAGTATTAAGATGAGGAGAGCGAGGGCTATGTAGTGATTGAGGAAGAGGAAGAGATTTTGTGTGAGACGTTGTGAGGCCTCGGAGATGGAGACTGGGATGCTGAGAGCGGATGGGCTCAGGAACAGCGGCCACGGTCGGAGAACGGAGGAGCTGCGACGGCGGGGCGTTCGTGGACATTTGGAGTCTCGGCAATTCCGACGGAAATTCTTTTGTAATCTGACACAAAAGATTTGGAAGGGTAAGATGTAATTTTTAGATGGGATAAAATAATCAGCCTATTTTGTAGGGAAAGAGTAATCCTATCTAAGGCAGGATTAGAAACGGGTCGTAGGATTCAATCCTTCGACCTGGAAAAATTTGGGTTCGATACCGAACATGGGATTAAGATAGATTATTTTCAGAATCCTAGATTTATCACCTAGTAATCCGTCTACCGAACACACTCCAAATGTAAGGAAGCAGGAAACAAAAGTGCAGAATGAGCATTATAAAAAACTACAAATGAGCATTATAAAAGAACTGAATGAAACTGCCAGAATGAGATTTGCAACATTCAACGGAGTGTTAAAATACATAAATTGCAGAAATGAAGTTCCTCAGAACCCACCCTTCCTTACCAATCACAAAGATAAGAATAATGCTACTTGTACCCTCACTTTTGACCCTTTTCATAAATCCCATGATGTGGCAAGCATCACAACCACACATAAAAAAAA
>JAOYMZ010000005.1:356909-367999 GCA_025802335.1 Pinguicula primuliflora
CCCGTGTTAGGTCTGAAAACTTACATCAGCTTGAATGCCTTTGCATCTCCAACAAATGGCTTTCAGAGCTTGTATGGTCTTTTCTCCACCAGCTTTCAGACGGGATATAATGTTTCCAGCTGAATGTGCTATGGCATCGGGCTGAGCCCTCCGAAAATCGTCTATCCCAACGTTATTCTGTAGACACAATACAAAATCTCAAGTCAAGTATTTTCGAACCAAGAAAAGAAGATACTGGTTGCCAACACCATAATGAATAATAGATGGTTAACCTGGTGTCCATTTCCTGACATTAGCTGGATTTTAATCATCTCCAGCTTGTAAAATGCAAATCCACTGCTCAGATTTTCATCCTTTTCTAATTCTTCTGTCCAACTAGTGTCATCTTGGGTTGATTCTGCTTCATTCCTGTGGCCATTAATGTTCTGACTGCTGGCTTGATGTTTCTCATCGCCGATATGGTTTCTGTCCACAACATTAGATTCAGAACCAGAAATATGCTTTTGATTGACAAATTGTTCTTCCACGAATGCAGGTCTTAAAAGGCCTTGAATAGCAAGGCCAACGGAGGGCTGCTCCATAAAATCTAAAGGATCATCTGATGCTACCTATAAAGATACAACAGACACTGAGGAAAGAAGGCCTGCATATAATAGGATTTTACGAAATTACGAACGCGAGACATGAAAGCTTGAGAGGGACAGGATACCTCAGCTAGTTTTTTTGCGAAGTAAATTGGATGAGAAGATCTCATCGTTTCCAATTTAGCCCAGTCTCCTACTGATCCATCACTTTCTTCATCCTCATTCTCCTCATCAAGAATGGCAACCCATTCCTGCAGATGAATATGATTACAACTAGGAAGTATTTAGTAAGATGCTAAGTAGGAAAATATGAAGTCATTCATCCCCACTTCTTCATAATCATCTTCATCTTCATCTTCACCATCCTCTTCTCCTTCTTCATCATCCTCTTCCTCATCAAAATCACTATCCTCATCCACCAATTCATCGGCACCAAAGTTGATATCTGATCGACCCATTGATTCCATCTCAGTAAGCATCTCTGAAGTATCTAGACCAATTATGGCTTGCTGCATTTTGTTATACTCACATGAATCCCAATGCTTGATAATATAACATTATCTAAACTATGCAAAACAATATAACCTGCAAGATAGTAATTACGAGCGCACAGTATTACCCAGCAAGTTCCATTTTCGCTGACTACTCCTTACAAACACAAAAGTTTATACTTTGCATCGCCTCGATATATATTCACATATCAAACAAATATCATAAAAGGTTACAGGAAATCTTTTTCAGATGTGGCCTACCACAATTGTTTCTCCTGTAGTAAGAGTTTGCAGTATGTCTTCATCATTCTTCACTTGAAAGTATATATCTGAGAACAAGGTAACCGGATGTGATTAGCATCCTTACAAGACAAAGACAGTAATTATAAATTACAGCACATGAAAGAAGTATGAACAATGCGCCTTACTTCCATGTTCATCGGTCACATAGGGTAAATCTGGCCAGAAAATGTTCTCATGAACTTCCTCATTGACGAAGCCAGAAAACATCAGCGTTGCTTTACTGTTGACCTAAGATCAAAACGTCAACCAAATTACCGTCAAAATCAGAGTCCCGAATTTTCTAGATAGGAACACTATGTGCCAGACCATCCCGAATTCTAATACAGGCCGTAAGATTTTAATCCAACGTCCAGGATTAAAACTCATTTCACTTAAGTTCGGATCAACAGTTAGAATTCAGGATGTACGCTAATATGTCCGGCACACAGTGTCACTGACTAGAAAATTTTCCCCCAAAGTAAGCTCAGCAAAGTATTTTTTACATGTACAGTAATTGACATGGTGCTTAGAGCAATCACAACTCATAGGCAGTTATGTTTTACAAACAGTTCACACTTCAGTTAGCCGTATCTTATCACGTTAACGATGAGCTTATGCCTAAAATCACCCAATTTGTAGCTCATACCTCAATAAGGGTTCTAGAAGTTTCAGCAGGAGAGAGTGAACCATCCTCCAACAGATCCTTCGCATCCACTTCCTCAAACGGATGATACCTCTGCGGCTTTGCATTCTGCTTCACCGAACCTAAATCCGAACCAGAATGATCTTGAGCAGTTGCTCGAATTCCATTATAATTCTTCACACGACCACCAAATCTTCCAAATATATTCCTACGAACCGAGCACGCAACTCAAGCAAGTTAGAAGCAAAAATTAAGGCGATTTCGGCAATGCACAATCACTGAATATTCAGTCAAAATTGAGCTTTAACACTTCAAATTGTAAGTAGCACCTCCGGATAAAGGCGGCGGAGGAGTGATAGACGACGCGCGTGGAGCACCGGAAGTCAGCAGCACAGAATCTGGTGGCGGAGGTGGTGCTTGCGGCGGCATGAGGCTCGATCATCAGCATTTTTGTCGTAGTTGATACCGTTAGGTCGCTAAGAATACAAGCTATACGGAACGTGAAATATCTCGGTTCAAATTTTTGCGAGCATATTGAGAATAATTAATGGCATCTTCAAAATCTGCTGCCGAACTGGAACGGGAACGTGTGGCTCTTCTATTCTATCCTTTTGAGGACTCGCGCTTTTCATTTTATCACACACACATACGCTAATTTTTTTTTTTTTGGTGAAATGTTATTTATTTAATTTTTTTATATAAAATTAAGTAAACGACACAAAGTGTATATTTTTTAATTAAAATGATGTCATTTTTCATGTTTATTTAATTTTGTATAAAAAAGTATGTAAGCCTAACATTCCACTTTTTTAATATACAAGCCACAAAGTAAAGCAGAAAAAGAGACAAAATGAGTTCATGGCGAATCAAAATATCTTGAAAACTCACCACTCGATTGTTTCGTCATCAGTGTAGAGAATGGATATCCGGACACTCTCACCCTGTACGCCCCCAATGCGTGCAGGGTGGAGGGGTTTCCCACATTATCCCTGGGTGTAATGGGGTGGAAGACCCACAATTCAAAGCATCTGATGGAAGCCTGGAGGTACCGCCATAAAATGTGTTCACGGACCTAAGGATGTCTAGCGCTGAGGAGAATATGCTCATGCCCTTGTTCGGGTCCCTTAAACGATCTTTAGCCAAGCAGCCTGCCTCGACTTTATTCTCTCGGGAGATGAAGCAAACCAAGTCCAAATGACAAAGTGTCATTGTTTCACAGTTAACACGTCCGAGGTGTGTCCCATAACTAGCTTTACTGCGCTCATGATTTCCGAAAATAATGACACATTCTGTAGTCCTAAAGCATGAATTAGACGAAGTCCGTGGAGGATCGCCCATAATTTAGTCGAGGTCATTGAACATGTTCCAATGCGGCACGAGAAATAACCAATCCATTCCATGTGATGATCGCATATGACATCACCACATGCAGTGATCGATGAGGATGGGAAAACTATCGCATTGACCTTGATATAGTAGTCCTCCGGATGGTATAACACTCAAGACATGGATCGGGAGGGAACCTGATCCGTATCACGTAGGTTCTGCCGCCCTGGGTTCTTTGGTGTATGCCTCCCATACATAGCATGTTGCACACTCGCAACGTTTGTCCTGATAGTAATAGCTAGACCTGTTTCTTGAATGGAACGAGTTTTGTTTGGGAAACCTCCTCATTCCTATTGGCCAATAATTTCCACCATATGGTGGCAAAAAACTCATGCGAAAGAACATTAGGATTAGGCGAGGAAAAAAAGGAAGATAACCATTTCTCTAGATGACAGGCTTGGAAGAATGTAGATGAGAGATCTGGAAGGAGTATTCTCCATATTCTTCTGCTTTGAGGTCAATCCCTCAGCACATGCAACCAAGATTCTTCTCATCAACAGCAATGGCAGGCCAGAGAATACGTAATTCCTTGAGCATATCGTGTGGCATTGGTCATGAGTACACCATGGGCCACTTTCCACATGAATCTTCACTGTCTCTTGTACACCAGGGAACCAAACCTATTCCCAAATTTTGTCCACAGATTGAACCAGTTCGGATCCAAGATTCACCATAGTCGATTTACAAGTGAACGATCCCTAGGTGAGGAGAAAAAAGAAGATAGCCATTCCTACATATAACGGGCTTGGAAGTATGTAGATGATAAGTTCGGGAGGAGTATTCTCCATATTCTTCTGCTTCGAGGACAATCCCTCAGCACATGCAACAAAGATTCTTCTCGGCGACACTAATGGCAGGCCATAGAATTGTTATTTCCTTGAGCATATCATGTGGCATTGGTCATGAGTACGCCATGGGCCACTTTCCACTTGAATAACTTCACTGTCTCTTGTACGCAAAGGACCAAATCTGTTCCAAAATTTTGTTCACGGGTTGAATTAGGTCAGATCCAAGGTTCACCATAGCCGATGTACAAGTGAATGTTCCCTAGGCAAGGAAAAAAAGGAAGATAACCATTCCTTCGGATGAAGGGCTGTGAAGAATGTTGATGAGAGGTCCGAGATAAGTATTCTCTATATTCTTCCGCTTCGAGGACAATCCCTCAGCACATGCAACAAAGATTCTTCTCGTCGACTGTAATGGTAGGCTGGAGACTCAGTAATTCCTCTAGCATATCATGTGGCATTGATCAGGAGTACGCCATGGACCACTTTCCACTTGAATAACTTCACCATATCTTGTATGCCAAGGGACCAAATCTGCTCCCATATTTTGTCCACAGGTTGAACCATGTCAGATCCAAGATCTACATAACCGATTTACAAGTGAACGCTCCCTAGGCGAGGGAAAAAGGAATATTACCATTCCTCCAGATGAAGGGTTTTGAAGAATGTAGATGAGAGGTCTGAGAGGAGTATTCTCCATATTATTCCACTTTGAGGACAATACCCTAGCACATGCAACAAAGATTCTTCTCATCGGTAATAATGGCAGGCCGGAAAATCAGTAATTCCTCAAACATATCGTGTGGCATTGGTCATTAGTATGCCATGGGCCACTTCCACGTGAATAAATTCACTGTCTCTTGCATGCCAAGGGTTCAAATCTGTTTCAAGATTTTGTCCACAGGTTGAACTAGGTCAGATTCAAAATTCACCATAGTCGATGTACAAGTGAACGTTCCCTAGGCAAGGAAAAAAGGAAAAGAACCATTCCTCCTAATGACGGGATTGGAAGAATGTAGATGAGAGTTTCGGGGGGAGTATTCTCAATATTCTTCTACTTCTAGGACAATTCCTCAGTGCATGCAACAAAGATTCTTCTCGTCGGCAGTAATGGCAGGCCAAAGAATCAGTAATTCCTCGAGCATATCATGTGGCATTGGTCATTAGTACGCCATGGGACATTTTTCACCTGAATAACTTCAGCATCTCTTGTAAGCCAAGGGACTAAACTGGGAAACCAAATCTGTTCCCTGATTTTTTCCACTGGTTGAACCAGGTCGGATCCAATATTCACCATAGCCAATTTACATATGAATGTTCCCTTATTTGAGTATATCCATGCACACTTATTCTCGCCACCGTCTGCACGAGGGTGGAAGTGCTTGAATTTGCGAGACCATCTCTGAGGATAGTCAAGCTACAAGACTTCTAATGTCCCAGTCACCTAAGCTAAGACAAAAGAAATTAACCTTAAGGGACAAATTTGAGGAGGGATAGGTTGAATGGCATGAGTTAATAAACGAGAATAAAAAGGGAACCAGATATCGGTCCAAAAAGGAGATGTGGTTGCCTTCCCTATCACCCATAGAGTACGACTCTCGATCGTCTCTAGGTGTTTCGATATGTTCCTCCAAAGATGAGATCCTGATGTTGTGTGCACTGTGTGATTAGATGAGGGGGGGGGGGGTATACATTGCTCAAAAAATTTCCTTCCAAATCACACTCTCTCCTTTGACAAACATCCATGCTTATTTGAGCATGTAAAGACGGTTAACGTCCTGAGATTTATGTAAACCAAGTTTGCAATGGGCCTTTCTCCTACATACAAGATGCCAAGACAGGAGATGTTGCTTACGATGAGCTGCGCCGCTTCCCCATAGGAAGTTCCCGACTTTCTTGTCCAACTCGTTGCAAACCGAGACTGGCAAAGCCTTTGTTTGTATTTGTTATATGGGAATAGCACACAACTCCAAGTAAGACTGACCAGCCATAGAGATTTTACGTGCCTTCCAGTTTGTGACTCTATCTTGAACCTTAAGAATGGTAGATTTGTGAGTTAGCTTATGCACTCCATGCTTCGATAACAACTCACAAACTGTAGAGGCTAGGCTTCGATACTCATCTTCAGCTGAAGATCTAGAAACTGTGGACTATTTTTTATTTTTTATGAGATGCTAGAACTACCAAGTTTAATCAAATAACCGGTTAGTGAGCATGGAGAGTCCGAGCATGAGGTCCAATCTGCATCTGAGAATGCAGTAAGCTGCATAGTGTTTGCTTGAGGAATGATTAAGCTAAGTGCTGGACAAAAGTACGTGAGTAGTAGCAAGACCGTGAGTACGAGGTTGCTGCATGAATTAACTAAGCCATTACACGGCATAGCTAATGTCAGGCCGTGTGAATGATAGGTAAAGGGATCTGCTATTCAAGTTACGATAAGGAGTAACATCTTCCAAAAGATCAGAAGTGTCTTGTACAGCTAATTTGATCCCCAGGGGCAATGGAGTGGATGTATTTTTAGAATCCATCATCCCTGTGTCATGTAACATATCCGGGATAAGTTTATGTCCACCTTCATAATTTATTAATTGTACAATACATTATCGAATAGAGTAACTTCTGTCATGAGTTATATACTAGTAAACTATAAAAATTGATACTGCGAATACTATATACTAAAAAAATACTATATACTAAATTATAATTATAATTTTAGCATTTTTTCATATTGCTAATTTTTAAAATAATTTTATTGTTTTTATTTCATATTAACAATACTACCAATACTAGAAATACTATACCAATATCATAAAATACTATTACAATATCAGAAATACTATTATTTACTACAAGTGAAAACTTCTTCTCCTAGACTCAAATTTCAGGGACATATTATTTTTTTGGACCAATCGATTTGGGCGATCGGAAGTGGAACAGCCAGAAACAAAACAACCATTTGCCCTGAAATCGAAAAAATACGTGGAACCCAACAACTCTTGACAAAGCGAAATCTTCGACTCAGGCGACATCTCCGTTTTGCTGATCTTTTTGCTACTGTTTTGGCCACTATTTTTGCTACTGATGGCTATTGAAATTTACTGTCAGCTGTTGGCTATATTTGCTGATGGATGTTTAAATTTACTGATTGTACTTTGAACAATGAAATGGACAACTTTAGGTCTTCCCGTATATCTCTTAAATCACTTGTGCATGAAGTTATGTGCAAATGTAAAATCAGATGGTGATGATAATTTTGGACTTAATTTAGTGAGGTAGTAGAAGATTTGAAAGGATTCAGATATGTTGTATTCGAACAGAGTGTTCTGTTCTTCAAGGTTTTTCTTAACTCGAAGGAAACAATAATTGAGGTAACTAAACTCATTTCATATATTCCCACACTTTATACATAAAGGCGGTTTGTGTTCAAAAGACAAAACCACTCCTTTTACAAACACGTTTTCCGTTAACAAACGTTTTATACATAAACTTCATTTAACTAACCAAGCATCGATTTAAAATCATAACTAAATTCAGCATCACTAACTTGTCACTCCTCCTTGATGCTGAAAGATTTTATCATTCCCAGCTTTGTCATCAGCATAGTATGTCTTTCCTTTTGCAGTGCTTTGGTGAATATATCTGCAATTTGGTCATTCGAAGAACAATGATGCGGAGTTATAAGCTTCTCATGTTCTGCTTCTCTTATGGTATGGAATTTGATCTTTATATGTTTGGTTATGGCGTATTTACTGTCACAAAACAAAACCGTAGGATCCGCAGAAAGTAACTGCAGTTCATCCAGAACTTTTCTCAGCCATAATGCCTAATTCACGGCTGTTGCTGCTGCTATATATTCAGCCTTAGCTGTAGATTGAGCAACAATTTGTTGTTCACTTGTATTCCAGCAGAACACAGCTGATCCAAGTGTAAAACACAACCCAGATGTGCTTCTCATATCATTTTGAGATCCAGCAAAGTCACTGTCCACAAATCCTTGTAATAGTATTGGCACTTTTCTTTTAAACATCAGCCCAGCTTTCAAGTGTACCCTTTACATATCTGAGTACTCTTTTTGTTGTTGTCAGATGAACTTCTATAGGTTTATTCATAAACCGAGATAATATATTTGTAGCAAACATAAGATCCGGTCTCGTTGCACACAAATATAAAAGAGATCCAACTAAGCTTCTATATTTTGAAGCATCACAAATCTCAGTTTCATCACTTTTGAACAGAGAAGTGTCATGTACCATTGGAGTACTCACTGGTTTGCTACCTTGCAATTCAAATCTTTTCAACAGATCTCCAGCATATTTTGTTTGATATATGAATATCGTATCTATAGTTTGAGTAACTTCTAATCCCAGAAAGTACTTCATTTTTTCAAGATCAGTTATCTAAAACATTTTTGCAGTTTCATCTTCACTTCATTTAGACCAAATACATCACTTCTAGTTAGTAATATGTCATCAACATATACAGATAAAATCATGCAGCCAAGTTCAGTAAACTTCAAATACAGTGTTGCCTCATTTTTACTTTTCCAGAAACCGGAACTTATAAGCATTTTATTAAGCTTTTCATTCCAAGCTCTAGGTGCTTGATACAGTCCATATAAAGCTTTCTTTAACAGATAAACTTTTTCAGGTACAAACTTATTTCCAAAACCAGGAGGTTGAGAAACATAGACTTGTTCAGTTAAGTCACCATTTAAAAAAGCAGACTTCACGTCTAAATGCATAACTGACCAGTCTTTCTGTGCAGCAAGAGAAAGTAGCGGTTTTATAGTATCTAACCTGGCTATTCGAGCAAATATTTCCGAGTAGTCCACTCCTGCTTCTTGGTCAAATCCTCTCACCACTAACCTGGCCTTGTGCTTATTGACAGAACCATCAGCATTGAGCTTTGTTCTAAAAATCCATTTCAAACCAATTATATTTTCGTCCACTAGTTTGTCCACCAAAATTCAGGTTTTGTATTTTCCTATCATGGCAAGCTCCTCCTGCATGGCTTGCTTCCATTTTGAATTTTCTAGTGCTGTTTTGACATCTCTTGGTTCAGTTTCAATCAAGATACACTGGTTATAAATATCTTGCAAAGAACGAGTTCTGGTAGAAGATTCTGCATCATCTGAATCAAATATAATAACATAATTCTGTCTACTATTTTCTTCACTTCGAGTTTCAGACTGCATCTTCTCAAAGTTCCATCTTGCTTCTTCATCGAATACAACACTTCTATGAACTGATACTTGTTTAGATGCAGGATTATAAATCCTATATCCTTTTGAGACTGAGCTATAACCAACTAATATCCCAACTTCAGCTCGATTATCTAGCTTGTCTCTTTCAGCATCAGGAATAAGAGAGTAGCAGACACTTCTAAACACTTTAAGATGTTCAACTGAAGGTTTATCTATCCAGGCTTCATATGGAGTCTTATCTTTCAATATTTTGCTAGGAAGTTTGTTTTGCAAATATACTGCACAATTAACAGTTTTTGTCCAGAATTCCTTAGGTAAGTCCTTTTCCATCATCAAACATCTTGCCATGTTCATCAATGTTCGGTTTTTACTTTCACTAACTCCATTTTGCTGTGGAGTATAAGGAACCGTGAGTTGATGTTTTATTCCATATTACTTCAAAAAGGCTTGAAACTGTCCAGAAAGATACTCCATCCCATTATCTGTTCTCAACGTATTCACTACACAAGAACTTTGATTTTCAATTTCAGTTTTGAACATTTGAAAGCAAGAAAACACTTCTGATTTATGCTTTAAAAAATAATACCAACAGAACCTAGTAAAGTCATCAATAAAGAGTAGAAAGTACCTCATTCCACCCAAAGAATCCACACTCATTGGTCTACAAATATCTGAATGGACAAGTTCTAATCTTTGAGTAGTTGACATAGAAGTATTTAAAGGAAAAGGCAATAGATGAGCCTTCCCTTTTTGACATACACCACACACTCCACCAACCAGATCAATATGAGGTAGATTTCTAACCAACTCCTTTTTCTGCATAAATTGTAATGCTTCCACACGAGGGTGACCAAACCTCTTATGCCAAAGTTCTGTTTTATTTCCATGATTTATAAATGCTTGTGCATTCATTCTGGAATAATCCACTATGAAGCTTCTATTAACCATTGGTACTGAGAACAACATTTTTCCTGAAGGATCAACAGTGTACGAGAAGGCGAGGAGAGGCTGGTCGGCCACCTCCACTGACTAAGCGGCGCACAGCCGCCTGACCTCCTTGGTTTTTTTTTGGGCCTGTCCGTACAAAAATTTGAAGACCCACTGGTGCCACGAATTTTTTTCCGGTGCCGAATCTATGGTGCTGAATTTTGCCTTATGGTGCCGAAATCTATTATTGGCCGTTGGATCTGTGCTTCAACGGCCGATATCATTTCACTCATGGATTACAGAGAACTGAACAAGGCCACCAGGAAGGATCATTACCCTCTTCCCTTTGTTGATCAGATGCTTGACAGGTTGGCAGGTCACACTTATTATAGCTATCTTGATGGATACAGTGGCTACAACCAGATCACAGTGGACCTAGAGGATCTGGAGAAGACTACATTCACATGTCCCTACGACACATTTGCTTTTCGGAGGATGCCCTTTGGTTTGTGCAATGCCCCATCCACATTTCAGAGATGTATGATGACAGTGTTCAGTGATATGCTAGGGGAGGTGATTAAAATCTTCATGGATGATTTCAGTGTGTTTGGAGATACCTTCAAATAATATTTGAGCAACTTGCAAAAAGTGCTCAAGAGATGTGAGGAGGTCCAGCTTGTTCTTAATTGGGAGAAATGATCAGCTTGTTAAGTGAAATGATCTCGGCCGTTGAAGCACAGATCCAACGGCCAATAATAGATTTCGACAAATTCGGCACCATAGATTCGG
>JAOYMZ010000005.1:368099-378640 GCA_025802335.1 Pinguicula primuliflora
ATTAACTATTCCATCAACCCAAATCCACTTCGAAGTAAACACACGAAAACATAACTAATTCTATCAACATCAACCCTTGAAATCTGTTTACTGCATTTGACATAGATTTTGGCGTAATTACTCTAATCAAAATCCACCTGATATTTTTTTTAGATAGTAAACAGGGCCTTAGTGATTTGATTTCCTTAAAACTTTAATGATCAGTTTTTTTTAAGGTTATGCGTCTATTTGTCAAGATTTGGGTCATTTCAAACAAGAATCATGACTATTCTCGATCTTTCTCCACAAGATATACCATTCTCTTTGAGTTACCATTTCCTTTGCCTATTCTTGTGGAATATACTACTTTCCCATACCTCACTTAGCCCTAAACTATGATCTGCACCCGTAAATCTGTCTCTTATGAATATTAGAGCATAGGATTGTCCGGAACATGAGCTTATTTGCATCCGTAAATCTGTCTCTACTATAAATTGCTTTGACCTTATTTGTTTTTAATTGCAAATTCAATTATTTTTTTTTGGGTAAGTACAAAAAAAAATAAAGTTTAGTCCTTGGGTTTATAGGGTTTAGCCATTGGATTTGTAGGGTTTAGCCCTTTGGTTTATAAGGTTTAGCCCTTGGGTTTATATTTAGCTCTTGGGTTTATAACATTTAAATAGGGTTTAAGATTTTTTTCGTCGGCAAAGCCGGCATAATATTAATTTAGAAAAATAACATTACCCAATTTATTGTGTTTTTAGTGTGTAAATTTTGTGTTGTATAGAATTTACCTCACCTGCCATGCGCTGTCTTGCGCTGTCCTGCGGCAGCATGTCTTGCGGCATAGAACTCCTTTAGTTGTTTTAGCAAAAGAATTGCATCTTTTCAAAAAATTTGAACTAAGTCAATATATCTTGCTTATATCTCTTACATTCAGCCATTTTACATGCAAAGGCTCCACATCATGGTTCAAGATCAGATATACTAGATATTTACATGGTCTCCAGTGAGCTTACATTATGTACTTTGCATACTTCTTGAATCATTCATAGAAAAAAATAGTATATGAGAAAAAATGGAAAAATGGAAAAAATGAAACTAACAGGTTAATAAAATTAAATGAAAGCAGAGAAAGAATTGAGTGTTTTTGAAGAGTTTTGAATATAGAAAGTTCCTTAATTAGTGACAAGATAAAGAGGTATGCTTTATGCACATTCAAATTATTAGTGTTCCCTAAGGTGTTTAATGTTTGATGTTATGTCTAGCTACTGTTTGTATGTCTTTCCTAAGCATAAACATGAACTATCACATGTTCATCTCTTAGTTTCTTCTATTAAAACATCATAAAAACCATCAAACATATAATCACAACCCCCGCCAACTAGTATAACCGAGTGACAGTTGCTTTCTATGTTGATGTTTATTCTCCTAATACAGCCTTCCTGACCTTATTAGACTTTAGGATTACTATATATTATGCAAATCATAATATGGAAAAAGAAAACACCTATATCCCTAGGTGATCAAGCTAGAAATCAAAGAATTCAACCTAGAATGTTACTATTACACAAGAACTTAACCACCAAAAGTCATATGTGTGGAGTGTAGACTAGCACTTCCCCAACATGCATAGACACCTCAAGAACTAAGTAAACTAGTCTAGAAAATGAAAGAACTAGCTATCCATAGTAATAGAAACAAGCAAGAGATTTAAAAAGAACTGCATGGACAAAGCATTCAAAGCAAAAAAAGTTTGTATTGCAATGTTCAAACTAAAAACGAACTAGAATTAAGTAAACACTTGACACAAATATTCAGGATCCTAGTGACGGTGCTCTAAGGTAAAAATCATGCACATAAACCTTGATTTAGGTCTGTGAGCATGCTCTCGTATAGAAAAAGCAAAAGATATAGGTTTGATAGGTGTAGGGTATTTCCATGTATATCTCTTGTTGTGTTCACACGTTGCACGTGGTTTCTTCCGACTTTGGGTGTGTTTTTGGATTCTTCTATGGTTCTAGGGTGTTTTTGATCTCAAACATGACTCTGATCAGCTTATGGAAGGCCAGGAAGTCGAAGGCTTCATCACTTAACTCACTTGCTGGAAATGGATCATTTGGAGAGTAGACTTTCCTATAAATTGGAGTATACTTTTTACGGCGATCTGCGAACTCTGAAGGCATTTTCTACTTCGACGTCCTTCTTCAATATTGTAGAGGAATTTGATATGAACAACGTTGATGAAGACACCATCTGCAAAAGATTGGTATCCAAAGAGGAAAAAATTCACTTATGTCAACTCCAACGTGGACTCTAGCTTCTTCTCCACGGAGTGATAGTACCTCCTCATTTTCTTCATAACATGTTTCTCAGGGATCTTTGAAGTATTCGGATTAGTTGTGTAGCTTTGTGAGTTGAGGTATAAGACATATATCTGGTTATCCATATCTTTATTCATAAGCTCGTACCATTTAGGATTTTATAAATTTTCGGTGATAAAATTGTCGGAACTACACTGAATGAGGTTTTTTGTCTTTATACAATCTTGACAATTAAAAATGAAATCCAAAAGTTGTACTCTAATAAAATTAGACAACCTTTTTGTCTAATTTCTAATTATTTATATGATGGAATGCTATGGAGACACGCGCAAAGCTATTGTCGAAACGTTTCCACCGCTTTCTTGCACGCAACTTTCACATGCCTCTTCTCTATTTATCTATCACCAACAGTTTGCCAATCATTCAGCAACAAATTGATTTGTGTTGAATCTCAGTCGTGTGTGTTGATATGCTGGAACATAAAGCTTTTGTTAGGTCTGTGATCAAAACTGATGCTTCGCGATTTCGATATTTTGTAGGGAAATATGGATTGATTCATAAATTGCATGCATAATTTTTGATGTATGAGTATGATGCTATGGTTGGAAAACTTATGCTGTAAATCATACGTGGGCAGGTGAATCTGTAAGAGTTTGATGGCGTTATCTGTTGTAGTTTGGTCCGGTTCATCTTTTGATTTTGTTGAGGTGCCGCATAAGAAATTAACTTTCAGCAATTTGTCGAGTAAACGAGGAATACCCCAGGCAGTTACGATTCCGAGGAATATTTCACTTAGGAAATGGAGGCTGAGGATTAACTGCTTGGCTTCGAGGGAAAATGCAGAACGGAAATTAGGATCTGAGAATAGACCCAGTACGAGTAGGATGGAAGATGGGGAATTGAGCCATGTCATAATGTTCAAAATGTCTGACTTCAAGATTCATGATCGTGTCAGCATTGGACTTGGAGACCGAGTATGTTGTGTTTCCTGCAAAGTTTTTCTTTTGAACCTACTGTTATGTTTATATTATAATGGTCTGAGTTGTGAATGATGCAGGGTGATGAGATCGTCTATGAAGCCACTATCAAGGAAGCTAGTAGGTGCGATCTCGGTAATTCGATCTAACTGTAAGCAAAGATGTCACAAAATGTAATACTGGTTTCTGTCTAGTAATGCAGTCCACTGCTTAATAAAAGAGTTGTACTTCGGCGACTGGTGAGTAGTCAGGCTATGCGCCGGGGAAAACGTGCAATAGAGGTATGGCATGCGATACTGTTTCCCTATGCACAAATCGCGATTGAGTCCTGGTATTATTGTTTTTTAATTGGTATAGTTCGTGTAGGTATTGAAAAGACTTTCCAACCGGAAATTGATGTGCCATTCATACTCAATGCAAGTTCACGGCTATGTTTGCTCATCCACCATTGGTGACACTGATTCATTTACGCTAGTTCATGGAGTAGGTTAAATAAAAAAAAATTTCCATTTTCCTAATTATAATGTAGTTGATTATTCTCCTTTCTAGAAGGCGGCCTGTGTTGGAATTGAAAAAAAAAAAAGTTAATACTTGCTCCATATGACGGTGTTAGTCTAGTTTCAAGTTATATGAATATCTGCACTTCGTTAATATGCAGTATCATGGTAGTTCTTTAAAACATTGGCTTCAACAATCTGATTGGCTTCCAACTTTGGAAGCAACTCTGGCATTGGATGAAGAGGCTGTGCGGAGAGTTGGAGACGACACGGTTGGAGGACCAGCGGTGTCGCGACAATTGCGCCTTATTCGTATCTTGATGAGAGATCTTCTGATTGGAGTATGATGTTTCTCACTTATTGCAAATTTTGGATCAGAATTTTGTAATGATTATTCAAGTTTCTGTTATTATATTTGGTTTACTCAGGTGAATTACTTGCACAGCCAAGGACTTGCCCATACACAGTTGAGGCTCGAAAACTTGCATATTAGCTCCGTGGACAGGCATATCAAAGTGAGAATTATCATTTTGGGGGAGTTTATTCATTTTCATAGTTTTCATTCAGTTTGTCTTGAGAAAGGAAAATACCAAATTACAAAGGAGTGCTGAAGTTCAGCTGGCAGGGTGTCCCTTGTCTGGATCTGTTTTTTATTTTGCCTAGATCTTTGGGTTGGGCTCGTCATTTTTAAGTAGCTTACACCTTCGTGTTCACATATTTGCAATTGCCACTGCCACCTTAGGTTGGGATATTAGGAAATGCTGCTGATTTTCACGATTGCAGTGCAAATGATAGCAAATTTGAGAGTTCCATGGATAGAAGAAGAATGATGATTGCATTTGACGTGAGGTAGATATGTATATCTTACCTGTGTTTTCTGTCCAAAGCTAATCATGAATTCCCTCTTCTTAAAATATATTTCAGATGCCTTGGATTTATCATGGCTAAAATGGTTCTGAGAGACCTAATGGATCCAAAAACTTTTGCCAAGTTCAAGGCATTCCTCTCCGCGGTATTTCCTTCTTCATTCATGTAAAACTCCTGAATCAAAATTGTTACCAAGTTTTGAGAGACTTATATTATTATTTGTTCTGTTGTTGCCATCAGGGAAATGACCCTTCTTGCATGCGTGAGTTTCTGATGCATATAGTCGAGCGAAGATCTTCATTTGAAAATGTGGGATTCCAAGTAAGTGAAGTTTTTCTTTGCATGCTTTACTACGTCCCAAGACTTTATCATGCGTATAATGCTACATGCTGATCTGGAACGTTTTGTAGATACTTGACAGAAACTGGGGTGCAGGTTGGCACTTACTGTCCTTACTTCTTGCAACCAAATCCTCACAGAGAATAAGGTGGCTGAGTTGATCCTCTCACATAGCTCTACGTAGATGCCAAACTTTCTCATCTTTGTGGCCTCAAAATGCAAATAAACAAACTAGGAATTTTAATCAAGCACCAGGATTTGCATAAAGCATTTATCTAGTTCTACCTTCTTGAACAGTTGCTTAAATGCCCTGAGGCATCCTTTCCTGTGCGGACCAAGATGGCGGGTAGAACCTACTATGGACATGATCAAATGGAGCCTTGGTTCTACTGTGGTTCGCATCATCGAGGAGTATATATATGGCCATCAGCAGGTAGTTTCGAAGATTCCACTATCTTCGTATTTCAATTATAGACTGTTCCTGTTCATCATGATGGTTCAGGCTTGAGAAGCAATCTCAAGCCTGAACCATCATGTTCCTGTTCTAGACTGTTAAATATCAGGTCTAAGATATTCGTCGGTTCAGCTCTTAACTATGTGTATATTCAACTGCAAAATCTTCCTGTCATATTTTTTTGTACTTTTTGATAATTCCACCGACATTTTTAACTAGCCACCATTAAATTTTCACATTTCAGCGAAGAAAAATTGCACATTTCATTGAGCTGATGGAGATGTTAAATCCTCATTCAAAGCCAAAAGTAAGATTGATTCTTACCAAATTACTCTGTATTACCTTTCTGCTTTTCTTACCTACAAGTGTGCAAGTTGTGGTAGTTCCTGCTTTGTTATTTTGCCTTTTGTCCCTATTAATGCAGAATTGGTTAGCACTCCTTCCAGGCAATTGGCGTCTTTTATACAGCACAGGCAGGCACATAGGGCTGACCTTTCGCCAACCCGCAATGCGAGCCCTCATTGGCAACGTTCGCTTGAAAATAACCAACCTTTCGAAACCACATGCAACCTTCTCCCTAGAGTCGCAGATTGGCTTCAAAGTATTACTCGAAAAGAGTTGGCCACACGACAAAGCTGGAGCCGGTGGAAACTTGCATGTGAACTGTCTTTCAAAGTTAAGAGCCGGAAGACGACTGTACATAAAGGAGGATATGACTAGCCCACTGTATTCAGCTTCACGAGATGTTAGGGACTCGATTCTGGAAAAAATTTCGAGCGAAAAGTGGAGAAAATTTTTTCCGGTGAAGGAACTTCCTTCTAGTTTACCCGTTGCGAAACTTGTTTCTAGTGAGGTTGAGATTGCAATGAGTTTGGATGAACCATTAGCTGCGGATATTTCATCTGCGAGAAATGTGATTCGTGAAGTACGGATGCAAGTCCCACCTGAACTGTTCGATCTGTCAAAGATTGTATGCGGTACATATGTAGATTCCAGGCTGCTGGTTCTAAGAAGTGTAAATGGTTCAGCCCTCTTGTTCACTCGGGCTTGTACAAGTTAATATAAGCTTTTCAACTGTCACTCAAAGTTTGCGTGTTTTTTTTGGATAACGTACGAAATTCTAGTAAATCAACGTCCTACCATAATAACCTAGGAAATAAACCACATGCCAAATACAACTCTGAGAATTATTTAAACCCAATGACCCTCTTTGACACTTAGAAGTTGCATGCTACCTTCAAGTTATGGTATGGGCTTCAATAAAGTCGATAAACTCTGCTCATACAAAAACACGAATCTAGGAACTTATGTGGTAGAACATGTTTCAAAATCCATACTGTAGAATGCAAATTGACCCAGCAGCATTTTCTTGCTGTATTTCCAGATCAGGGAGACAGGTTATATTCCAGTGAAGTGGTTAGTTTTCTTAGATCAAACCCTGACGTTGTAGATCTTTATATGTCTTCTTGTTATAAATGTTTCCCTCTTGATCTTCATACTCTTCTTCCAGATCAGGACGCCATTTGTTTACGCCTTGCTTTTCTTGTATCCTCTCCCAAAGTTGTTTCGCCTCCTGAGCATACAGAGGCAACAATTATACATCAACACCAAGAAATTCCAGCTATTATCAATGAAAAAGTAGCTCCTTTCATGCAAATCCATTAGAAACATAATCAACAAACTGGGAAGTGCACAAAGACAAAACAAGATTATGTTTGAACCTCAATCGATGTTATTTCGTTGAAATTTTTAGTATTGGGAATTCCAAGACACCGCATCCCATGTTGGTGCCTCCATTCTTTGAAGTGACGTTCATAGGCTCGGCGACCCCAGTAGCTGTGGTTGCCACATATTTCACACTTGAATTCCTGAATACATTTCACAAGTTGTTGAGAATTCAAAAGAAAACATGTCATGCAGGAGACTACAACTGATTAAACATAGCTAATAACCTAGGATAAAAAACTATTTACACTCTTGGATGTTAAGAAACTCGGTTATGTGGCCAACTATGATAAAACTACATTTCACCATTTCGGATTACCTGACCAAGCCCATGAAGCTTATATAACCAATAGGGTATAGGCTTTCCATCCCAACCCATAGGTAATTTTAAGGGGTTGTAGATCTGGTGGTCCTCATCGTCACTTTCAGATTCAGCTTGAACCTCATCCTGATCATTGAATCCAAAATATACAACCAGCATTATACAAAGTAGTGCAGTTTCATTAGACATTAAACTAACCTGAATACCAATATCTTGATAAAAGTGGTTAGCGAACCTCCCCAAAGACCAGTACAACATCATTTGTGCATTATTTATGCACTAACGATATTACCATTCTAAATTACAGTTTCATTTACTCAAATATTATTTTTTTTCGTTTATAATAGTTTGCAGTGAGTGAAATGACTTACCTCTTCACGTTCTTGTACAATTTCATCATATGTCAAGGCATGTTTCTTCTCGACATTTTCTTTGGTCCAAACAATTGTCTGCGACAGAAAAAGGAATCAAAAGGTGAAACTACTACCTTCAGAAGGCAAATTTTTTAAGTTTGCATGCCTTAGGGAAACTTCAAAGGAAAGGGAAAAAATCTAAAGCAATTGGTTAACAGATAATGTGAGAAGACTAAAAATCCAGAGTACTAATGACAGGCTCCAATACATGATGCCTACGTGTCATATGTAGAGGAAGAACGCAGTACATAGCAATAGCTTACCTCATGCAACAGGTCACATAACTTCTTCATCTTTGCCTCTATCAGGGCAATCTCTTTAGCATCTTCACCGGGTTGTAAGGCCACAGCACTGCCATTTTGCTCCGTAACACGAAGAACCTTGGCAAAATGCTTCCTATCCAGCTTTTCAAGTGGTATATTCTAAAAAAATAATTCGACAAAAGTCAATCGCATGTAATATCCGGCAACGATCACACTATTCAAAGATTTTGAAAATCTGCGGGATAACTCAACTCACCTTTGTTAGGAAAAGCCTTTCTGCTCGCTGCCTTATGGTACCTCCCGACTTTAAACCCAGTGCAGCTAACGCCTACACAGAAATGCGGAAGCCACCAACCAGACCATGAGCAGGAAATAAAATGTCAAACATGAATTAAATAACAGTTTCAAAAACTAAATACCTCCAAATAATTAGAAATTGCAACATAGTTCAACAATGGTGGCCATTGGACACTGATAATTTTGACCAAATAAAAACATAACAATAGCAGTGAGAGAATTTTTTCAATTCTTCAAAGTAAATGTTCCGCTCCTAGAACAGATGCGATCTTAGAAACTAGTAACAGTAATTCGTACGATAGAATTGTAGCTGAAACAAGTTATTTACGAGTAAAACTGAGCATAAACGCTTTTAATGGAAACACCTCCTTTAACTTATCGGATCCTGCTACCATTAACTCGTCCACAGAGCTGTAATAATCAAGATCAATTACTGCATCTTGCTTCTGGACATCATTCTTTCCATGATTCTCATCCTCCCATCCTTCAACCTGTCCAATGGTCCATTTCTCTTCAAATTCAGAAGTTACCTGCAGAAAATGATACTTTTTGATGGCGTTGCCCCCAAAAAACAAAAGGGAATGAAGGATGCCAAATTACTTGGCAATAGTGTTATCCCAGCATTACAAGTTAGGTGAATAATAAAGAAACTGAAGCTTTCCTTTGAAAATATTCTTCCAAGATCTTGCAAAGGTTCTGTACGCTCAAAGAAGCCAACAAGATAATCCAGAAGTTTTTGCAGATATTCTTGATACTGCCTGAAAAGGAATAGCAAAATTGTCAAACGATATTCCATTTTCACTAATCATATAGTTAATGGGCTCCTACGAGTACCCAGCAAAGCAAAAGAAATTATGCATACAAGTCCGAAAATTTAAATATAAGCAGGAAAAGTTTCTGATCGATAACTTACCTAGTCAATTTCAACTTCCGGGATATCCTTCCTGGATCAGAAAATACATCAAGGTAAGCAGTATACTCAATTTTCTTACCAAACTTGGCGTTGATATACTCATTATACAGTTCGTGTAAATCAAGGTACCGTCCAGTGGCTTCCTGGAACAATGTACACGAACGTAAATGAGTGTAATAGCACATTGTACACTCATTTAACATATATAAGGTGCAAATACAGCTTGTAATGATGTCTAAGCGGTCTTACCTCCCCAGTAAACTCTACCACTGGCTCCTCCTTCAGGAGTTGTTCATACTCATCAGTTGTATCAACATATCGTGATGCTGGATGCTTTCTATGGTACTCCCGAATCTGCAGAAACATGCTACAGCATAATTTATTCAAAGCAGAATCAAACAATTAAAACTCTAGAATTGCGCACCTCTTTTAATCTATCATAAAACGCACTGAACACGTTAACATTCGCAGATGACAAACTCAGTCCACCAAGGGCAGCAATCTCATCCTTCCTGGCATTGTCTCTATCTTCATAAATTTCGATCTTCAAAGCACAATCGCACAACATGAAAACCTTAGAAGCTAAACATAACAACAGTAACAACTGAAAAAAAAAGCTTTATTGGAATTTCACAGATATATATAAAAATTATACAAGCTTATCAGTCGTTGAGATGATTTGCTCAATCATATTGCGGACTCTGTGGCTTTGGTGGAGCCGGTCTTTATTCGTCGTCGGCTCGTTCTGTAGATCCTTAACAATGACCCGCTCAAGTCGCTCCACTTCCTCGTGCGAAGCACGCGTCATCTCCAGTAGGGTCGACGACATCGTTCTCTTCTCTTCTCCCTATTCACCTCTCTTTAATGGCAAAACCCTGTAAATTTGGGGTTTTCCGATTGGGAACGGAAAATGCCCGTAGAGTTGCGACCTATATGATGTGATGTCGTTTCAATGTTGTCCTGCGCTGGAAATATCTCGGGAGAGGGAGAACGATTGATTTTGGGTTGGGCATTAATTCAAACTAGTTACTGCCCGTGGCTGAAGCCACTGGTGTGTAAAATTATCGGTGTGTAAAATTACTATCGTTGAAACGGTGTCGAAACCATATCAAATCACATCTCAAATCGAACCTCGTGACATGCTGATTATTATGGTGTAGTCCGTTTCGAC
>JAOYMZ010000006.1:7471-21311 GCA_025802335.1 Pinguicula primuliflora
AGAAGTAGTATAGTGGCAATGAGCTGAGCACAGACTTAATAAGAGTGATCCTTCCCCCAAACGAACATATATGGACTAACATAGTAAGTCAATCAAGTAACATTCAATGTCTAAATCACATAACCAAATCCATCATTTAAAACCATATGAAAAAACAAATTAATTGTACATTTAATGCTAAATCTACAACCATAAAACCAAACCAAACTAAACATATCCAGTAAATTTCACCCTTAGGCAGGGTCTGGGGAGAGTAGGATGTAAGCAATCATACCCCACCTCTCAACAGGATGAAGAGATTATTTCTGTGGAGACCCTCAGCTCGAAAGAAAAATAATAATTAAAAAAAATAAAAATACAAAAAAATAAAAAAAATACAATTATATCTGAAATAATAATAATAAAAAGGAGGAAGCGAATATAACTGAAATAACTACTTACCCCAAACCATGCACTACATACATACCAAAATAAATATATGCTTTCAACAATAATGCGCACACTAAATAGTTGCCTTCTACTCGCAACAGATGAAATACAATTAGGTGCAACCTATCCACTAGTATGTCCTAGTTATTTCTATCAGTCTAGGAGTCAATAACTAAATAATTACTCTATATAGTCTTATGTATCTTTAGCCGGAATATGACATCTCCAACTCATCCTATCAGAGGTCATGTCCTCGTAGAGGTTTAATCCTACTAAATCTAACCGAATCTGCTCATCTCATGTCCTTTTAGGTCTCCCCCGACCTCATCGTCCTTCGACTTGCAATCCTTCGACTCTCCTAACTGGCTCATCTAAACCCCTTCTGCGTACATGTCTAAACCATCGTAACCTACCCCCCTCAGTTTGGCACTTATAGATGCGATACCTAGTATCTCTCTAAAGACCCCATTTGGAATCTCGTCTAATCTCTGTGACCACACATCCACCTTAGCATCCACATCTCTGTCATTTTAAATTTCTGCACATGCGATAGTCTCATAACCAACACTTTGACCCGTAGAGCATCGCCGGTCATATAACCGTTTTATAAAATTTTTCCATTAACTTGAGTGAGACTTTTTTATCGCACAACACTCCAGTAGCAGACCACCATTTCATCCATCCAACCTTGAGGCGACGGATAGCATCGCCTTCCACACATCCATCATTTTGTATGATGGAACTTACATATTTGAAACAACTTTCTGTTGGAGGAACTGGTTCGCAATCATAACTTTCATCCTACTTTCCTTTGTTTCATTTGTAAAAATGCATGGCATATACTCTGTCTTCGTGTGACTCAATCGGGGATCCTTAGCCTCTAATGTTTCTCTCCAACGCTCCAACTTTGCATTGACTTCCTCCTTCGCCTTAGCCACTAAGACAATATCGTCCGCAAACAACATACACCATAGTACTTCATCCTGTAAATCCTGAGATAGTACATCCATAATTACCGCGAAAAGAAATGGACTCAGTGCTGACCCTTGATGCAATCCTATATCCACTGAGAAAGACTTGATTTGTCCCACTGGGGTCCACACACTAGTCTTCGTATCCTCATACAGATCTTGTATTGTCCTCACCAACATCCATGAGACCTTCTTGGTTTCTAAATATTCCTAAATAACCTCTAATGGTATAGTGTCATATACCTTCTCTAGGTCTATAAAGACCATATGGAGATTCCATTTACGTGTCTGGTATTTGTCCATTAGTCATCTGAGGAGATGGATTGCTTCCATCGTCGACCTCCCTGGCATACAACGAAATTGGTTCTCCTTCACTTGCACTTCTCCCCGTAGTCTAAGTTCAATAACTCTCTCCCATAATTTCATAATGTGACTTAGGAATTTAATATCCCGATAATTGTCACGTTGTTGCACATCCCTTTATTCTTATAGAGTGGAACTACTATGCTACTTTGCCACTCCTCTGGCATTTTTCCTATCGTCAGAATAATGTTAAAATGAGTCGTTAGCCACTTAACTCTTACGCCTCCTAAACACTTCCATACTTCAATCGGTATATTGTCCGTCCCTATGGCTTTCGCACCTCCTATTTTTTTAAGGGCTCCCTTCATCTCCTCTGTCGATATCTGTCTAACCACGCCATGATTTATCGATTGGTGCACCTCCCCATCCCATACACAGCTACTATATTCACGTGTCTCGTTAAATAATTTACTAAAGCATTGTTCTCACCTCTCTCTCATATTCCCCTCCGAGAAAAGGGTTTTTTCTTCATCATTCTTGATAAATTTAACAATATCAATATCCCTGCTCATTCGGGCTTGTGTCTTTGCAAGCCTGTATATATCTTGCGCCCCCTCCTTAGATCCAATCTCGTATACATACCCTCATTGGCCTTACTTTTAGCTTCTGCCACTGCCCTTTTTGCTTCAGTCTTTGCCTGACGGTACGCCTCTTTTCTTTGCATTCTCTCCCTATCCCCATTTACTACCATAAGTTGCCTAAATCTATCTTGTTTGGCTTTAACTCTAGTTTGCACCTCCTCAATCCACCACCACACTTCCCTGCCAAGTCTCGCTCTGCCGGATGTTACCCCTATGACTTCTTTAGCTGTATCTTTAATGATCGTAGCCATGGGAACTCATAGACAGTCTGCATCCTCACCTATCATGTCCAAACAAGTAGGAGCTATCTTAGCTCTGAAGGCGGTAGCCACCTCGCCCTTAAGGTTCTTCCACAGTATCCTTTCATGCAAAAATCTACAACCATCCCCAGACCCTGCACCTCCCCATCCCCTAACTTTAGTTTGCATCCTCAGCTAAATCTACAACCAGGCAAAACTCATATAAAAGATATCTTTAGTCAAAAACTTACTTCTACATCACCCTAACACATGAATATCATAGTTACGAACATATGTAGGTTAAACGTAGTAAGTCCATTAAGAAACATACACATCCATCACTCTCACACCATACAAAATTATAATCAATTATACATTTAATGCTAAATCTACAACCATTCAAAAATATAGTAAAACTCAGTACAAAAATGGTATCTTTAGCAAAAACTTACTTCAATATCCTTGTCCTTCATGAGGACATGCACGGCTGGAGGAGCAGACGCCCACGATAGCTCGGCCATAGGAAGCAGATGGTTTGATGCCAGGACAATAAGGGAGTCCCCGGTACCCTCTGTGGGTTTTAGCTCCGGTGATTCAAGCCTTGCATCATGTACGACCACCAGTGCTTTCGGAGAGGTAGTTTTCTCATCATTACCGTCATCCATTTCTCTTGCATCAAAGGGTTGCAGATTGCAAAAAAGGGTGGTGTATTCGAAGAGACAGAAGGAATCGAAGAAGGCGAATCGCACATATACTGCGAAAGATTTATGCGAGGGCATATTAGTAACTTCACCTTAGTTTTTAAATTGGGTCAACTTTGGGAGGATGGTAATAAACATGGGATTGTGTTTGTTGGGTTCAATCCCAAGTCTAATTCCAAAATTGGTGAAAATATTGGGATTCAATTCCAAGTTAATGTGAAGTCAATCCTTGTTATGAATTCAAGTAAACAGACCATAAATGCTAAACTTTATTAAAAAATGACAATCAATATTATGGCGGTTTAGCCGTCGAAAAACAAAAAATCCAAATTCTATAAACTATAAATATAAAACTTTATTTAAACAATCAATATTACAGCGACATCGCCGTCAAAAAATTAAAATATTAAATAATAAACCCTACTAAAAATGGTAATTAATATTTTGACGAATTCTCCGCAGAAAAACTAATCTAAATTTGATAAATCATAAACCCTAAAAACTATAAATTCTAAATTATTTTTAAAAATATGAATTAATATATTAATTACTAACTAAAATGAATTTAAAATGAAGTTTATGTACCAAACAGCACTAATTACGGCTATCATTTCTTGTGGGATTTTCAACAAAAATAATCATATTTTATAACCACTTGAAGTGAAAGTGAGATAATTGTCTACACCGATAGAAAGCTTATATACAGTAGATCATATTCCTCGTACTCTAGTGATTTTCTGACGATTTTGTAGCTTGCACTTTGGATTCAATAGTCCTAAGTCGCCGGAACTCTGAGCATGAGACTTTTGATCTATTATACGTAATCTTTCTATTTGTGTCGCCAATTTTGACCATGGGCATTGTGTTAGCCGGTTACGATTGAGTGTTATTTAGATATATAGTAAGATGACAATGTAACCCCTCCCATTACATGTAGGTGTTATATTTTTTATTAATTACAGGTTGACCTATATCTACACCTATAAATAACTGGTTTATAAAACTCTAATAGAAACACAAAAATATACTCACATATGTTAGACTCAACTTCAAATACTCTTGAAGTGTTGTCACACCCTCTTCGAAGGAGAATTTTGAGTCAGTGGATTCATCGGGACTCTAGTAGCCTCTGATCATATCTTGTGTGAATCTTTTCATGACCCTCTAAAGGGCAAAGGTGACATGATGCCTTTGTTTGGATTTTCTAGGAGATTATTGCCTCTTTTTTTAAACACATTTTTTTAGGTGATATCAAGATTCGAACTCTTGACCTCACATACTATCTCGCGCTCACACCACTAGGTCAAGATTATCTTGGTAAGCTAGTTTCTTTATTGCTTAATTCATTATATGTCTTCAGTTGCTAATATTTTTTTATAAGTAAATGACTTTCATTCCCTCAAAAATTATGTACAAGTTTTCAGAGTATCACTCCCTACACTAGTTATAAACACAGCAAATAAACTATACAGTAACCATATGAATAGATATCGGATGCATCAGCCAGTCCACAACATTAATCCCTGCTGGAGCCCTTCCATACGCCTCCAACCAGTTCCAGGTGTCTATCTTTATCTTCTATGTTACATCCTGCGACCCCTCTCCATCATAGCATACACAGTCTCGATCACACTATTCTATACGACAGTCATCCAAATGGATAGCCACAATTCCTGCACTCTACGCCCACCCTTCACTTTCTGCATATGGGCCGAGAGATGTTACAATGGCGTGCGTGCATTAGTCCACGGGACATCTAACCATGCATATATAAGTTCCCAAATTTCCGCAGCCTGGACACACTCAAAAAAACGAACGTGCTACTGTCTCTGTAGTTTGTGCACACCAAATGCATCGTTCATGATATTGTTGGACGATTACTCCACGTTTCAGAATATTTTCCATAGTAGGCACCCTCTCCTGAAGTAATCTCCATACAAAGTATTGAATTTTTCTTGGCACTATTCTACACCAGGCACGATTCAGTTTCTTTTGCTCGTGATCGTATGGGGGTTGTACCTGTGTAGCCTTCAAATGGTATGCTGATGAGACTGTGAATTTTCCAGATTTCCCTTCATCCAGAACCATATATCCTCTTCTGCTAATAATGGTAACTGATCGTTGACTGAGGATAGCATCTCCTGGAGCCGTGTATTCTCCCAATCCCACAAGTTGCGTCTGAAAGTAAGCTTCCAATCCTCATGTTCAGGCTTAAGTTCACTCACAGAAGTAGCTTTACATGTTGAGAGTTTACATAGATCTGGGTACCTCATCGCCAGAGCACCTTCTTGTGTCCAATCTGTTGTCAGAAAGAGTCAAGCAAACCGTCTCCAATCTTAAATTTTATTCTGTTTTGGAACCAATCCTCTTGGGCTGCAACATTCCATATATCTGCCCAAGTTTTTGAAGCACCATCTGGCATAGTCAGCAGTGAAAAATCAGCATTTCGAACCTCATTCTGCATATACTTTGTCCACATGATAGCAGACCAGAAACTATGAGGTTCATTTCTCAGAGAAACTATGAGGTTCATTTCTCAGTCGCCACAACCATTTTGCTAGGAGGGAATCATTCATCACTTCAATGTCTTGAATGCCAAGACCACCAGCATTCAAATCAAGACATAATATTTTTCATTTGATCCACCTTATAGGTATATTTCTTGAGCCCGAGCTTCGCCAAAGGAAATTACTCAGCAACTTTATGACATTGTGAGCCATAATTTGAGGCATCCTATACATCGACATATGATACACCAATAAGCTCAGTAAGGAAGATTTGATAAGCGACAATCTTCCAGCGAAATTCAAGAATTTGTTGTCCCACCTTTCAATCGTGTTTTTTTTATCTCATAGAGCAAAGGATCTCACAGCCTGCACCTTCCAGAATTATCTCCTTTGGGTAAGCCCAAGTGTATAAAAGGTAGTTCTGCTGCCTCACAATGCAAGTTTTCTGACAATTCTTTCAACAGACCCTCATTCACATTTTGCCCATACCGACAGCTTTTACTAAAATTCACAGCAAGACCACTGATCAATTCAAAGATCTGCAGAACACTTTTTGATTACTAAAACATTCTGAATTATACTTTCAACTGTCTGAAGAGTGTCATCTGCATATTGCAGATGAGTTATGTTTATGTCACCAATCACTGCACCTCTTAAAACATTCAAATCTTGAGCTTGTTTAAACATTAAACCCAATCCATCTACTAATCTTGAGTTGCTGATATTGATGGTAAGGCGGAATAGCTAGTTGCTCGAAGCATAATATGCTTTCTCTTACTCGTTTACTGTCATAGATATGAAACCTTAATATCTCTAAATGCCTGATGAAGGCACAGTGTGAGGAAAATCTTGAAGGTGGAAGGAACCCTTGCCTGATGGTTCTAACCTAGGGTTGACAAAAGTGCCTCACCCACCCGGACGGATCGCCCCAGACCCGTCCTGCCACCATTGGCATCACTATTCTGACCACTTCATCAACCTTAGTAGCTCCCTGTACCTTCTGAACGATTCACGACACACAGCTTCCTCACTAATACAAGTAATATGGATTTTGCTGCCGCTTAACAAAGCTTTTTTATATTAGTGATATAGTTATGAATTCGGGTGAATGACATAAATTAAATCAATAGGATCACAAAATAATCACATCCAAGCACCAAAGAAAAACGAATCTAAGTTTTGTCACAATTACGAATCCTCGAAATCTCCAGCATTCTCCAATAGGTAGTTCACAGCCAACTCCTCGTTTCGGTCACAGGCTAAAAAGGCCTCGATAACAAGGGCTCGGTCAAAACCCATAGCCTCCATCTAGAGATCAAAATGAATTGCTCATTCAAAAAAAGTACTAGTAGGAAGTAAGGAGACATGGATGACAAAAACAGAAGAGCATGAAAGGGGAAATGTTTTCTTACTCTTTCAATCGACTCCTGCTCACCAGGCGTTACACTAACCGCATGGGGCATTTCCTGATCTCTCTGGTCGAAGATATCACTACAAGAAAGTTCAAGGCAAGTGATGAGAGGATTCACGTGCATATACATCACAAAAATATTACAACACAACCTATTATTAGATCAAGAAACCGGAAACGGGGTGCACCATGATATGCTTGAAAGAGGCAATTTATCATCAGATCAACATGACAAAGTGAAGTACATGGAAATACAAACTACCTCAGAGCACTAATAGCAGCAATACTTGCCAAAAAGGATTGAGTATTGTTGGCAGCAATGATAATGAATAGGCAATTGGTGGTATTAGTTTGATAATCCCCCAAAAGAATTCTTCGATGTTTTTACATAATTCATATAGAACTTATATCTTTTGAGCAGTATCTTAACTCACCCTTCTGGACCATCAACAGGTTCATTGATTAATTGGAGGAACTCCTGATGGTTTTCCTGTATGAGCTGGAGGAGTGTGGGATTTTGCTTTCCAAGCTCCTGAAGCATGGGCTGTGAGAGAACAAATGTAGCTTCAATTTGGAGATAACATCATTTTCACATTAACGGTAGAAACTTTTGGATTTATTAAGTATCACCTGTAGAATTTGTGGGTTGGCTTGAACCAAGGAGCGCAAGGTTTGGAACTATACCGATTAAGGAAAGAATGGTGAAAAAAATACTTTCATTTAAGAATCAAAATCGAGGAAAGGAAATCTAAGCACGGCAGCAACCTAAAGAACAGAAACGGAGACAAGCTCACCTGTTGGTTATTCCTGAGGAAATCGAGTGATCCAAGACCAGCACCAACATCACCAGACACGGCCTCCTAGAGACGAAAAATATTAACAATATGGTAAATAAGCATAGACCGTGTAAACAAGCTTATGATAATGAAAACCTGAGGAAACAGATTCAGGGGTGATGAGTTTGGTGCTCCAGAAGCAGATGAGCCAGATGTGACAGCAGGATCAACTGCAGCTTGAATCAAAGGGAATTCAACTTCGGTACTTTCAGGGATCCCCTAATCGGAGAAGATTAAAAAATGAATTTCTGTTGATAATCACCAATAGAATATTAGAATCTGAAATTGTATCAAGGCATACTGAATACAGATAATCAACTGCCTGTTCTGGATTATTATAGGCGGCTTGAAGAGCATGAACGACAGTATCTCTGCTCCAAATACCACCACCCATATCAATTAGTTGCTGAATTGTCTTCTCAGTATCGCTACCACCTACTAAATTGGAGGCAGCGTCGTTGTAGGATGAGAGATACTCACTGCAAATATATTATAATATTTTTGATTTCCCTTACTTAAATTATAATTGAAATAATTACAGAAAGACTTTATACTTACACTGCTGGCGGAGCAGAATCTGCTGATCCAGAGCTCTTGGGGACACTAAATTACAGAAGTACCAATGTCAAGAGCAAATCTTTAAATTAGAAAAAGAGCTTGTTATGATATTTACAAAAACTCACGGTAAAGATGGTTGAGGTTCATCAGGTTCTGAAATTGAAGGACTTGAAGTTTGTGCTGCCTGCGGTAAAGAATAAGGCACATGATGTTTTAGACCCTATAAGTAGATAAAAGTATAAGTACAAATAGAATCACCTGGGACGAAGTTGATCGACTTGAACCCAAGCTTTTGCTCTGCAATTAACACAATACAACAAGAGAAGAAATTTTATCCGTGGCAAGAAAATTTTATTCATGGTAACAATATTTTTTTAACAGTCTGATGTTTCAGAATTAAATTTCAACTTGAAAATAAGATCACCCGAGTATGGCATGCTATACACTGGGGGAAACAAACTAAATAACACATTGCAGTCTATTAATGAGACTCAAGTAACTTGACCCTTGAATAGAGTGGTTACCTTGCTTAGCATGACAACAATAAATCCTTCCTCAGAGACCTTGTTTTCAGCCAAGGTACTTTCATCTTTCAAAACCTTCCCATTGTGAATCAATAATTGCTGCCCACATGGATAATTACCTTTCCCTTGCGAATCTTCGATGCTTTTCTTAACTGCAATTATCTGGAATCAACCCAACTCTTAGAAAGGAAGACAGAGAAATCCAACTGCAACTTTGACAGACACCAATGTAGCATCCTACCATACTTTCAAAATTGGAAAATGTAAAGATTATAAACTACGAACAGGAGTTGAACACCATGAACTATTAGAAAATCTCTCTCGCAGTCTTTGCAGAATTCTTTTTATTATGAGAGAAATTAATAAACGTCACTGTAGCATTTAAGATACCCTGAAAATAAAAACAGCTATTTTAACTTGAAAGTTTGATACAATTAGTCAGTACAAATTTCAACTTTCAAAGATAACTATCTTTAACTTTGAGAAAATTTGAACCAAAACAGAAC
The DNA here is from genome assembly GCA_025802335.1 of Pinguicula primuliflora. Classification (NCBI taxonomy): domain Eukaryota; kingdom Viridiplantae; phylum Streptophyta; class Magnoliopsida; order Lamiales; family Lentibulariaceae; genus Pinguicula; species Pinguicula primuliflora. The sequence goes on from JAOYMZ010000006.1 coordinate 17,098, forward strand.
ACTTAAGTTTTTAACTGAAATAATTTATTCAGACAAGCAACAAACCTAGAAGATATATCACGAAATATACAAAATCTTCGAAAGGGTAAATTCTTCCATTTGACCTAATGCCCAGATTATTGCAAGCGTTCAAGTAACTAACATCATCTAGTGCCACAGAATTCAGCTGCTTGAAGATAACACAGAAAGGGCAACCGAATAGTGCACATTATCCGAAATTTTCCCGAAATTTGAAAGAAAAAATGAAGAGAAAATTCACAGGCTACGTACCAAGACAAACATTTCAATTAAAAGGATAATTGAAGCAAGATTTCCTAAATTTATCAAGGCATGAAACAAAATAACCCAGGTGAGGATGATGAGCACTTACCCTGTCGTTTGGCTGCACTGTAATTTGGAAATGGCTACCTTTGAGGGTTTTCACCGTAAGTTTCATGTCTGTAGCTATTGGATTATGATATTTAATAATTAGAAACAAGTTTCAAACCCTAGAAGCGAAGCCTACAAACAGATCGAGGAATTCAGAAGACGAAACTATGTTCTGCAAAAATATTGGAGCAAGCCCGGCGAGGGATGTGCTTATACGGGCGCGTGCCATTAACCTGATACGGTAGTTTGGTGGATTGAAAAAATGACCATATAAATTATAAAATAATGAGCCACACACTTGATAAAGTGTTTTATGTGTCAATAATTACAACTATATATTCAAATACAATTATTTTTTAATGTGTGGTTGTTACGATTATTACATAAGGGGGTGTATGAAGTGTGTCAATTTTAAAAGTACAAGCAACATTATTATAGAATAATTGGACTTCGCCAAAATTGGATTTCGAAAAAAAATATTCTATTAAGAATCTTTTATCAAATTAAAAATTTTACTTTTATTTGTTTTATTTAAAAGAAAAGAAATAAAATAATGAAATCATCTTAACAATCTCTAATCAAGTTAATTATCCGAAGACTTTTCAGTTTATCATCTCTGTTTCAGACATCAAAATTGAACAACGTAACGCCTCTCAAAGTCGACTCGAATCGCCTTCAATATGTTGTAAGAGAAATCCTCACCCATACTTGTGGTTCCGAAAGAGACAATGAAATAAGTGCAACTCGAATTCCTGATAAATTATCCGGAGAGAGTTGCTCAAATATGCACACGGGCGACTCCAAGCATCGGTCGAACCTCTTGTATCTTGAATGAACTTTGTACAACTCCCCATCTCAGAATTTTCTGATAAGTATCTTAAATAAACTCTGTACGGCTCTAGCGGGTTTAGAATGGACCCATGTTTTTTTACCCCATAAAATGCTCCATTATCATTAATGATAGTAGTAGTCAATGTTCGAGAAAGCGCTAGGCGGACCCTAGACGGTCTGGGCTCATTCAGCGCCTAAGCGGGCTTTTAGGCGGCCTAAGCAATAATTCGGGCAAGGCGAATGACAATATACAAGCGCTTAGGCGGCGCCTAATGGACCTATTTCTCGAACAGAGGTAGTAGTAGAAAGTACACTAAATGTTTTTCCTACCTAAAAATCTGAAACCAACAACCGACGAAAAATACGTAGTGATGATCTACCCTGAAAAAACTTAGTGACGTTCTACCCTTGTAGGTGAAAATCTTTCGAAAAAATAAAGTTAATGGTTCGGATTGTTTGTGAGTAACTCCTACTCATCCAAACTTCTAATGACGTCTCACCTCTTTAAAATCTTTTCCGGCAAACTTCCTCGAAACGAAGGAAAATTCGGTAAAAGAAAAGAGTACCACACCCGACTTGTCTCTTTTTACAATTCAAGTGTGTGGCGCCTTCCACCCAAAAAAAGCTATCCCAAGATTAGAAGACGGGTTGTGTCTTGTCATCATGAAATTTATTTTGGAGACGTGCTGAATCTTCCATTCTTGGGCCAATTTCCGACGCCCGACTTACATGAGTCAACTTCATGTTTTCATGTTTTCATGATCTCTAGCTAAAGAGTCTCGAGTCTCATGCGGGAGAAGTAAAAGTTGACAACATTCAGATCCCCTTTCGAAATGTCGCAGTACGCTAGAATTTGGGTCGTAATGTTTGTGGAGGAATGGCATACCCGCATGGAAAATGTAATACCCTCTTGCAAAATCTTGTTGATATCGTACAAGCAGTATCGGATGCTCCATGGACCATGCTTATAATCTGCAACTCCCGCTAGAATTGCTAAAGAACATGATTCAATACTGAAGCCCTTCCAATATGGACTGAGCTTCTGCATCAAGGGAACTTTCATGGCTTCTTCTTGTGTAGGCGAAAATAAATTCACCCTGGCTCTCTCTTATAATTGTGCCTCCTCCAAAGATGTTGCCTGCCGCTGCCCTCTCACAAGTGATGGTTTAGGAGGTGACCTTGTGGGCACGATCACAAAGTGTGCTATGCAGCGTTTAGGAGGTGACCTTGTGGGGTATTTGATAAGCCGTATCTGGAGTTTATTTCATGCATGATTTCATACCATTTTATACCATAAACACTTGAATTGTTCCCTAATTGATTATTATTTGAGCTAACTTAGGGGAAAAAAGGCACATGTTCGTATTTTACAGGAATTCTATTCATTTTATGCATATCTTAGCATTTTATGGACATGTGATGATCATATGCAACACTTGAACAAAATCACACAATCCTTCACTTAAGCTACACAGCATTTGGAGCCATATTAATTCAAGTGAAGATTATAATTCAAGGAAGAAATGCAACATCCGTAGGTTGGGAATAGACACAAGAGATTGTGTGGATTGTGTGGTTAGGAAGAGGTCACATTTCCTTCATTCATCAAGACAATTCACCAAAGGAAAAGACGGTTGACTTGGTTAACAATATTGGCTAAGAAGAAGTCTTGACCAAGACTTGCTCATTTGAAGAAAGAATAAAGAAAAGGAAGTTGACTTATTCAACAAAAGTGACCAAAAGAAGCATTTACCCAAAAGATATACACATACAAATGTTTACAGGTGAAGGAGAGTGGAAGAGAAGCTTACAAGGGAAGATAAATGAATTCCCAAAGATATTTTGGGAATTCCCTCACCTACCACCATCTCTCTCCATCCGATAGAAGAAAAGTGTATGTACATTCGGATATTCACAACTTGGGATGAATCGGAGAAGAAGTACCGACTGATTTTTCTGAAGAAGTGACGGACTTTTCTTCTTCACGGAGGGGAGGGAAATTTCTCGTGTCTGAACTTTTCGGAAGTAGAAAGAAGAGTAGGGGTGTTGGATGTAATTGCCTGGATTGATCGTGTGTTGTATAACTAATAACAACTTGATGAGTGTTATTTGGTATAAATCTTAATAAATCAAAAAATCGGGTCAGATTGATTACTGGGGATAACCCGGAATTTTTTATATAACCTACCAAACGATTGATTGTGGTTGATTACATTTCCAAATCAAACACAATCAACCAAACCAAACACACCCAATGGCTAGATCCTACAACTAGAAAAAAGCTTCAAATGAAAAACCTAGTTACTTTCTACCATTGATGAAAAGTAAAATTCACTGTGCCCCTTATCTTTACCCCATATGGTTTAAAAAATGACACTTTACCCCCTCGTTGTTTAAAAAAAGAGCAAACGCGCCCCCTCTTTTTTTTGAACGAATATTAGCATTATAAAGAATAAAGTACCCTTACATAAAAAAATAAAAATAACAAATAAATGTGAAGACCTAAATGATAAAGAGAAACACTAAATTGCCCAAATCCAAACCGAAAATGCAACCGAATGCTTGTTAAAAGTAAGTGTGGGACCAGCACAGCCACACTACACCCACATGGGTGTGTGTGTGTTATTGTGCTTAATGAGGGATATATTTCGGTTTGCGTTCGGTAGGGTGTAGTACCCATAGCAAAGCTCAATGATAAATCCTATAGCCACTTTAGTGTGTGTTTTGTACCCTTAAAAAACTAGCAGTTATTTCTCATTCTCCATTTTTTTCAAATTATTCCAATTTAGTGTTTTAGAACTCTAATTCTCATTTTCATTCTACATTTTTTTCCCCACAAAAGTCATTTTTCCCATAGGAAGGTTGAGGCTTTTTTTTTCAATCTTCTTTGAATGGCATATTTGTAAATAATGACACTTTATATAAAAAAAATCTACCTACAATACCCTTACCCTAATACCCAAATTCAGACATCCAAAACTCTTTATCCTTCATTCCCCTCCCGTATCACATAT
>JAOYMZ010000006.1:21411-33418 GCA_025802335.1 Pinguicula primuliflora
ATATGCAATTCAATGTATGGGCTTTCCAATGGTGCGACCAATTTCGAGAACGGATGGCTAATTGGATCTCATAATTGCATTATGTACAAATTATGTACATTTACATTATGTAAATGTATCATTTTTGATTTGTAAATTGTAATCTAATCCAAGTAGAATTGAGCACCAATGATACTTCAATTATAAAAAAAATAAATTGTAACCCCTATTTATCACTATCATCAATGGCGGAACCAGTCTCATATTTGATCTCAGGCTAATTTTTTTTTTTTTTTTTTGTTGAGGCGGGCCTAATCCATCTATTATCTTCTTGCAAAACTAATGGACTATAACACAGATGTCATCTTCTTCTTATTGGATTCATTATTTTGTCGAGTTGGGCCACAGATCAAAAATATTCTGGGCCCACCGTTTTACCATAGCGGTCCAGAAAGTAACCGTCCGGATCCCTGTCTGTCGTCATCACATCGAAACCTCATCTTTCCAACACGCCCTTCGAGTCGGGACCCCATGAATTATATCCTGACCGTCCATTCTGCGCCGTTGCCGGAACATAATTAAGATTCAAGCAAAAGGTTGAAATTTGAAAAATAAAACAGATTAATGGCACGTAATTAATCCGAACCAATCACAGATCTCATGTCGGTTTTTTTTTGGTAAGTTCATGTCGGTTGCTTTTAGATTTGCTTTGACTACCCGAACCGAACACCGAACCTGAGGTTCGCGCACTTTCTTCTCAATTCTTTGTCGTAGCATAGGTGTGGATTATTGATTCACGAGCGATGGCGGGGCAAGAGGAGATTTCTGATCCGAGAGGAGAGTCGTTCATCGATGCAACCGCAGAGAAGATTTCAGCTGCAGGAGATTCTTCGTCTTTCGAGCCGGAGGAAAAGACGACGCAATTGCCGCCGGTGGCTGTGGAAACCAAAGAGAGGTCGTTCAGCTTATTCGGTCGCGAAAAGCCGGTCCACAAAGTTTTTGGTGGAGGCAAGCGTACGTATTACTGTTGTTATTATTATTAATATTGTTTTTTTTTTGAAATATAATCTTTTAGATGATGTTATGACTTTCTATCAGTAATTGTTCTAAGATCTCACTTCTGCTGAAGACTGTGTATGTAAAGAGTATAATTGGCATATGTTTAGTATTTCACTTAATGGATTTAGTTCAAAAGTATTGGTTCGTTTACTTCCACCTGCGCGGTTAAGGTAATGCATCTAGATCCGTGACAAGTAATATTTTTTCTGGAGGTGTTTATTTCCAATTTTTTGCAAAATGTTTTTCAGAAAATTTGTGTGTTGAGTTGCGGACAAATCATTGCTTTTCTTTCGTAATTGAGGAACATTTTGACAATCTAGAGTCATGATTAACTTCTGCAGCTGCTGATATATTCTTGTGGAGGAACAAGAAATTATCCACTGGAGCACTTGTGGGAGCAACTGCTGTTTGGATTCTGTTTGAGTTGCTTGATTATCATCTGCTGGCGCTGCTGTCCCATATCCTGATATTTGCCCTGGGCTTATTGTTCTTATGGTCTAATGCAAGTGTCTTCATAAACAAGTGAGACCATCTGGAATTGTTTATTCGGTGTGTTTCGTTTCAAATTGCTTCTGATATCTTATGTGATGAAATTACTGCAGGAGAACTCCACACATTCCAGAGGTTCGCCTTCCTGAGGAACCATTTCTTGAGGTTGCGTCAGCCCTTCGTACTGCAATAAACCGTGCTTTATCTGAGCTCCGAGAAATTGCATCCGGCAGGGATCTGAAGAAGTTCCTCATCGTAAGATTGTCTCCTCAAACACATACTACTTTTATCCAACATAAATTCTCTGATTCATGATACATATTTTCTGAACCTCGCTTATTCTTGTGCTTTAATTTACTGATCAGGTGGTTGCTGGCCTGTGGATTCTTTCAATTGTGGGCAGCTTCTGCAACTTCTTGACATTGGCTTATATATGTAATTAGGCCTTCGCACCCAGAATATGTTAGTTATCCACTTCAGATGTCTTCTGTCTCAACTAACTCTATTTTCCCCTCCACCCCTTTTCAGCATTTGTCTCGCTGCTCACGGTACCGATCTTGTACGAAAAGTATGATGATAAAATTGACAGGTTTGTGGAGAAAGCCACGATTGAGATCAAGCATCAGTATGCAGTTTTTGATGCGAAAGTCCTGAGCAAAATCCCAAAGGTGCCTTTGGAAAGAAAGAAGGATTAAGATCAGGTGTTGATAACGTGATGCGAACTTGTTGGCGTGATGGGATGCATAGTTTGTGTTGTTCTGTGATTTGGTTTCATACTCTTGTAATGTTATTGCAGTGGGATGATACTTTTGTTACCGGCTGTTGATATGTTGCTTATGGTTTCTTTGTTTCTTATGTAAAAAGACATGCATTTACGCTTGTAGAGACTTGTAATGGTTTCTTTGTTTCTGCAAGCCTGGCCAGACCTCTTCCAACACGGTCTTTGTAGAGAAATATCATATCATTGTCCGGTTCTGCTCAAGACAGAAACTCTGGTCTGGGGATGGAAGGCATTCAACTCTTTGGATAGCTGGCAAGATCATAAGGAATTTGAATCTCGGGTGAAGAATCAATGGGAGAACAGCAAACTGATTGGTAGGACAGGATTTGTGCTGCATTATAAGTTAAGATTGCTGCATGATGATCTGAATGTGTGCAATAGAGAAAGCTATGGTCTCATCCAAAAAAACATTGAGCAAAAGCAATTTGAGATCACAAGATTGGATCTAATAGTAGAAAGCAGATCCTTAACACTGGAAGCAGCAGCAAGAACAGAGATTCGGCTGGCTTTTAGAAAGGACAGCAGGAAAGACTACTATTTTAGAAGTCTCGGGCAAAATGGATTAGAGAAGTTGATGGAAACATAGGATATTTTCATGCTAAGCTGAAGTCAAACACAGATTCAGGAATGGCATCTGAGGCTTAATGGTAAATGGAGAATGGATAGAAGGAGTGCAAGAAGTCAAGGGAGCAATAGCAGATCACTTCTCAGAACTTTTTGCATAAGATAACAGACTGAGGCCCTCACTGAACATAGCCGCTCAATGCCAACTTACAGACATGGATAATCAGATGCTAGTAGCTCAGTTCGAAGAGGAGGAAATCAAAAGTGCAGTGTGGAGTTATGAGCCTTCCAAAAGTCCGGAAGCAGACGGGTTTAACTTCTATATCATCCGGATGGACTGAGATACAATAAAAGTAGAATTTATTGACTTCCTCACAGAATTTCAAAGAGAAGGCAGGATATGTAAGGGGCTAGCTGCTACGATCATTACATTAGGTCTGAAGATTGATATTCCTACAATGCTAGAGCATTTCAGGCCCATAACTCTGATTAGCTGTGTATACAAAATCTTATCTAAACTGCTAGCGGCCAGACTGAGTAAGATAATGGGAAAGGTGATCTTATACAACCAAACTGGTTTTCTAAGGGGTCGTCAGATACTTGACGGGGTATTAATTGCAAATGAGATTATACATAGCTATAAAAGGACCAGAAAGCCTCTGTTGCTATTTAAGATCGATTTCCAGAGGGCATTTGACTTAGTGGAATGGACGTTCATATATGCGATGCTGAGGAAAATCAGCTTTTGTGAAACATGGATACACTGGATGAAGGAATCCATCTCATCTACATATGCTTCAGTTAGAATCAATGGGAGCAACACGAGATCATTCAAGCTCAACCGTGGATTGAGGCAAGGTGACTCGTTGAGCCCTATTTTATTTCTCTTGGTGGCGGAGGGATTACATCTGCTGCTGCACAAAGCTGAGACTAGAGGACTAATCAAGGGGGCAAAAGTCGGAGGTTTGGAAATCACACACCTCCAATACATAGACGACACTCTGCTGATATTAGAAGGAAATGAAAGATCAGTTACAGCAGCAAGAAGGATTCTGCAGATGTTTCAGATGATCAGTGGTTTATCAATCAATTATGGAAAGAGTCAGATCTATGGAATCAACTTGAAAGAATCGGAAATGGATGCACATGCAGAATTGTTGCGCTGTAAAGGGAACCTACCTTTCAAGTACCCGAGACTCCCAATAGGAGACAACCCGATAAGGCTGAAAATGTGAAAAACTCTGTTAGATGCAATGGAAGCTAAACCCTCCAAATGGGAGCAAAGATACCTATCTTTTGCAAGTCGAATGACTTTATCAAAATCTATTCTAACTAGTCTAACGATATATTACTTGTCTGTTTTCAAAGCTCCTAAACAGGTGATCAAGAAGATGATACAGATAATCTGCCGGTTCATCTGGAGAAAATCAGATCAACAATAAACATCCAATACACTGGATCAAATGGGAAGTAAAGTGCTTGGATCAGGCAAGTGGTGGGCTGGAAATCAAGGACCTGACTACCATAAATGCAACTCTACTAGTGAAGTGGATATGGAGATGAAGGAATGAACCACACGGTCTCTGGAGCAGGCTCATAGCAGGAAAATACATGAGGAGTACACATTTCATGATGGACATAGACCTGATCACCCTACCAGACAACGTTTCAAGTGTTTGGCGAGACATCTGAGATAACATAGCAGGGAATGCCTGGTATGCAGCCACTGAGAAAAGGATTGTAACCTCGACAGGAGAAGACTCTCTTTCGGTGGTATTTCATGACCTCTATACACTGTCTACAACAAAAGAAGCTCTGGTATCTAATCTTTATGCTGAAGTAGAAGATAGAGCACACTGGACCATACCATTTAGAAGGCAGCTATGAAGTTGGGAAGAAGATAGATTGTGCGAACTAAAAACTGTCTTGGCTGAAATTAGATTGGAAGCAGGTGCACAGGACAGACTAACATGGTCAGCATCAGTGACGGGAGAATTTACCAGTGTACGAGAAGTCGGAAGTCGGAGTCGGGTCGGCCCCCGGCCGCCCATCGACTTGGCTGACTAGTCGGCCGACAAAAACCCTCCAAAATTAGCCCAGATTTTAAAAAAAAAGTCGTCCGTGTTCTAAAAGTCGACCGACTAATCGACCGACTTCTAGAACACTACATTTCTGGTACACGGGCCGATTTATCCGACCGAACAGGCCCAGTTTGGTTCGCCAACTAGAAGTTGGCCGACTAGTCGATTAGTTGGCCGACTTCTAGAACACAGGAATTTACTACTGCCTCAGCATACAAGCTTTGCAGATCCAACCAAGCTGTGCACCAAGAAGAGAGACCAGAACTATTAACAATCTGGGGCAAACTGGCGCTGAAAAGGATACAAACTTTTGCCTGACGAGTTCTGCATGGACGAGTTGAGACAATGGATAATCTTACAAAAAGAGGAGTGCATTTCTTAGAGGTAGAAAAAATGTGTTTGGTGTGCTCGAGAGATCGAAACGATCTTTCATCTATTTTTCAACTGTAATCACTCTAATGGAGTCTGGGATAACATATATGACTGGTTTGGACGGAAGAAATCAAATGAAGTGGAGCCTCTGCATCACTTCAACAAACATATGGAACTGCTAAAAGGTAGAACAAGCCGAGAAATATGAAAAACAATTTGGCAGGCCACATTATGATTTATCTGGAAGGAGCGAAATGAAGTGAGATTCGATAGCAATGAAATACCAAATGTGGGGGAAACAATCAAGATATCTTCTTGGTTTTGAATGGAGGCCCACGGTGCAAAGGCCGCACATAACATGCTTACAGAGTGACTGATACACCCAGGGAATGCAAGCCTTTTTCTTGTTAAAAAAACATGCATTTACGCTTGTAACAATGCGTTCACCCTCATAATACTGAATGAGAAGTTAAATGGTTCAAAAAAACCACGATGCTCTATCAGATAAGAAAATATTTTATGGTATGCAAATCAATTTGCATCTATCGCAATGGCTATCTACGCTTCAGCTGTAATCACCAGAGATGTGAGGTGTTGCAATTGCTGAAACTCGCGGCTTTCATATTTTAACAGGGAAAATATATGAAAGAACTGTGTGCTCGTATAACTTATGGTGTTGTACTCTGTACTTACTCTTTTGTTTCCAATAACAAACCATATCTGGTGGAGCAGCCTACTGCTCTGCGAATTGTCTTGCGAGGCGGGAAGGTTTCGAATCCTACGATTCACGCTGCAAGACGTTTCCGTGTGAGGACGGTGCCATTTGGGTTTGGTAGAGGTAAGGGTTTGGTATGGAGAGATCTGGTGGGGATGAAGTAGAACCTCTATTACTTGTCAACGGTGAGTTAGCCCCCGTAGGTTTATGAGTTGGAGTAGAGCCGTTGAGAGGACCACCAGATTCACTCCTTTCTCTTTCGTTCTCTTTAAGAAGAAAGTCCACCCATAGATCTGCGAATGACTGAGGAAACATCCAACATATGTCAAATGCAATATAATACTTCCATAGGTTTGGGGAAGAATAAAGAAACGAAAACACGTGGAGGTATTGCTTTGTATGGATTCCATAGATTAGTAAGGTCCGAAAATAGTTATGGATGATATGGCTATGGAGAACTACCTGATTGTCAGAAGTCATAGTTGCATTGGCTTCAGAAGGTCCGCTACTTAGCATGCCTCCAACTAGTCGACCAGGAAGACCAAAGACGCCACGAACTAAGCCTTTGCCGCTTCCTTGTTGAGCAATGCCAATCCTTTGTTTGTCTTCAGCGGAAAATCCAAGCATGCGAACCATTAGATCAAGAACCTGAAATAATCAATAGTTGATATACAACTGGAAAACTAGACAAGATGAACATATATTTCGTATGTAGGTATTGAGCTCTTCAGTTCAGTGAGACTGCAACAAACCCTACTCAAATGTTTCATCTAGCTTGAAGTATGATCATACAATATGAAAATGTGGGAATTCAAGAAAGAAAGCTCTTCAGGCAATCTATTGAAGCCCTACAGATGAGAAAGCTCGCGTATCTCACCTCTTTGCTGTGGTTTCTCTCGAAATAAGTAACTAGTAATTTGATTACGATGCGCCTGTAATTGGAATTCATTATAATGTCATTATATGCTTCAAACGCAGTGCAAATACGGTATCACCGAGTGCAAAAAGAATGTAATGAATAGCCTTAGAAGATGATGAAAGCAAGATATTTTTTCAAGCAATCTCCAACCATCACACAAATTTTATACAAGCTGCTCCTAGAAAAAACACCATTTAGAGAAAAACAGGGTAAAAGCAGTTTGAAGATCAAGTTGTTTAACCTGTCAACTAGAAAATCAGAGTCGACCGACATCCTGTTTAACCTCGTCATGCTTTGTTCCAGTGCTCGACGCAGTTTCTCATTATCTTCCTCAAGCTTATTAGCTCTTTTCTTTCCATCAGAAAGTATTTTCTCAGCTTGTGATAGTTTCCCCAGAATCTGTTCCTTTTCCATGTTTGATGCTTCTGCTTGTTGTAGAATTTCCTGGACGCATATAAATTCATCATTCCTCAACCTTCTAAAAGAGTTCACCGGCATTAAAATCCAGTATTGACAAGGAAATGTTGTCCATTATGTTTAGCAACAAGATAGCTTTGAGATGCATTTTAAACTTACAATAGAAGAAATTGGGCTGATCGAATTAAGAAATGGTACCTGTAACCGGCTGGAAAGTCTGGCTAATTCTTCTTTTCTGACAGATAATTCTTCAGCAAGTCGTTCCTGAAAATGAATACACCATCGGCAAGTATTACCAAATATACTTCACCTCTTTCATCTTCTCAAGTTGAAATCAAATTTACCTTGGCTTCAATTTCAGCATAATACTGGCCAAGTGCCATTTGAAGGTTATGAATTTCCGTATTTTTGGCATGTATTGTGCTCAAACAACTACTCAACTTCTTATCTAGCTCACTTATGTTCTCTTTAGCCTTCATAAGTTCTGTGGTCTGAAACATTTTCATTTCTTCTTGCCTATCATTTGCCTGCTTAACAGTTCGCTCCAAGTGTGAAATTTGGGTTCTTTGCTGTTCATTGACCGCTCTCAATTCTTCAATAATCTTACTATCCTCATCCATTTTCTCTGATTCTTCAGATTCCTGTGTAGGGAAGCAGAAAATTAGCTTTAGCAAAGGCTAGATATGCCAATGACTCTATGATGCCAGTGAAGAAAAATAATAGCATTAACCTTTTCCAGTAGATGCTGCTTCAGCCGATTCAACTCTTTCCGTGCTTTGTCCCTTTCCCGAGATGCTTCCTGCAAATCCCTCTCCAATTTACGCAAAGATTGCCACATTTCCTCCTCCCTATGCGAAGCCTGCACAGGCTCTCGTCTTTCAGTCTGAAGAGCGTATATTCAGAAATGTCCAATAGGCACATGTAAAATATGCAAGAAAAATGAAAATAAATATTTGTGTTTCAGAATAATGAGTTGGTATGGTTCTTGATTAAGCAGACTGGCACGAAAAAACGTATCCACAGAGCCTTGTAAAATTTTCAAAGCTCACCCCGTCCACACTATCTGATTGCATATTCGAAGAATCTACATCAGCAGGTACGCCTCCCTGAGCTGGATAAAGACGAGCTACTTTTAATGCAGCCTCAATATCAGCCTTTTCTTTCTACCATGAAAAAATGGTCCAAGGTCTGTATGAATATATTTTTGAATTCATATACATAGATCGCTATAGACCACAAGAACTCATGCAAACACAAACTGAGAAAACAAAACTGCAACATGCTTGTCAAACAGACGCTTTAATAACTCATTTAAGAGATTGACCTTGATATTTCGATTTTCATCCTCCAATCTAGCAATTACTTTTTTCAGGTTCTCCAAAGTGCCTTGTGTTTGTTCTTGGTTCTTCCCCTGTAATTCCGTTTGTAATCTTCCTATTTCCAGCGCCTTCTGATTTAGCTCATCAAAAACTCTATGCACCTTGCTTGAAATCTGAAAGCAGAAATATGAGAAGTTAATGCAAAATGGGAATGAAACATGCATAAAAATCAAGAATTAAGATAGACACGAGTAATTATAAGCAATTTTTTAATCTGAAGCCTAAGCTGAGATTTCTTCTTAATTTTGAAAATTGGCTGTTTATGTCATTGTCAACACATAACAGCACTTGAAATAGTAGTTAGTACTTAATTAAGCCGAAAAAAAGAGAACACAAAACCTTTTTTTTCCAAAACTTGCTTTGGGTACAGGAGCATCACATAATTTGTGGGTTGAAATCATACTCGAACAATATATAACTATAATTAAGTACAAGACATATGATGACAATGTCCCTACGTTTTGGAATAAATAACAAGACAATTAAGAAATCTCACTTTGTTATTTTCTTCTTTTAACAAGTTCAGCTCCAGCTGCAGTGACCCATTCAACTTCTGCTCCTCTAAATGTAATAGATATGAGTCAAATCAAAATACACAAAGGACAAATGACTTATAACTGGGCCATTATAGCAAGCACTTATACCTTGTAACCTTATTTCCATACTTGACAATTTGCCACGCTCTTTATCGAGTTCCATTGTTAATTCTTTGATTTGTGCCTCATGGGCTTGTTGAATCACTGGAATGGATCGATCTTTCACACCCACTGTACGCAATGTATCCTAGAAGGCATCCTAAAAACAATTGAATCGTTGTGCAACAAAAAGAACAAAACGTTGATAAAAAACATGAGAGAATCTGGAGTTGACAGAATTTGTTCTCTGTTTAAAAAAAAAGACAACCATGGGATGCAACAAATGTAGAAATTCATGAGAGCCAATTCCATCAAAGATAACTAAATAAAAAGGGGGTATGAAGAATGAAACTGCTGCGCAAAACATATATAACATAACGCTCAAGTCAAATGGGAGAATGATTACTGCTGTAAGTGGAAGCGAGCTGTGTGTTACTACCTTTGCATTGTCTGAAGTGGTACCACTGCTTAATCCATTATTTTTTGGCAGGTTTCCATCACTAAGCAGTCTTCCCGAACCACGAATTTTAGCCACAGCTTTATGGTCACGAGTAGGTGAAATATCACCATTTTCCTGAGCACGAGTTGGAAACATACAGATATCAAGAGGGTACACAAGATTTTGTTGAATGCAAACTATATTCTCCTTTATCTTTAGAAATGAAAACCAACCTTGAAACGAGTTTTCGATGCAACAAGCGCAGCATTTGTTGTAATAAGATTTTCCTTCAATGCGTCATTTTCCTGAGAGAGCTTGGAAATCTGATCCTGTAATCAATTAAAAATGAAAATTAATTGTAGAAAACAATAAAAACTCAAACCATGTATAGGTACGCGTGCTTTTTCAGAAATGCAGTGGTTCAAATTGAGGCAAATTAGCAGCAGGAATATTTATTTGTTACATAATTCTGATAAAAGTAAAAGATACACTTACTCAATTTTTGCATCTAAAAAAAGTTGCACCTACTTAATATATGAGCTCACGCGAATATATTAAAATAACAGAAGCACCAATCGACTATAGATAAATTTTCTTACAATAAAAGCAAGAAACATCCCAATCAAATGCTTGAATCAGATGTTCCAAACCAGCAGTTATCCAGCATTTCTAATAAGACATTTAACTACTAGAGATTGCTTAGCTGCTAAGCTAACAATTGAAAATGAAATTGTGTAAGCTCCAATTTATGTACCTCCTTTTCTTTCAATAGCGCCGCATAATTAACAGATAAAGCCTTTATTTCCGCTTCAGATTCTTGAAGTCTCTTAATTTCTGCTGTGTAATGCTCAATTTGCTAGAAAAAGAAGAAGAAAGAAATAGGAAACTTAGTCAATGACTATGAAAATAAGTATTGTTATCAAACAATTATAACCTTTCAATTCAATCATTTGATTAAATAAAATCCCTTGATTCCTAAGCATTTCCCATTCGCAGAATCTAGATAATTTCCATATACATGACTCTTATCGTGTATTGATCTAAAATAACCAACCGAATGTGATCAAATGCACAGAAAACGACATCAATCCTTTATCAATGGGGCTTATTACAAACTACTTTCACTGCCCTTTCTACATAAAATCACAACATCAGTGACCCGCACTGCGATGAAAAATCAAAACTCATCAATGACTACCATAGAAAACCTAGTCTCATAGCAGAGAAAACTCATGTAAGCAAAACATGATCCATTTATATCAATTCCATACTCACCCTTCTTTCAATTTCAAACACGCATCATATTCATAACCCACTACAAACAGTTAATGACAGAAGATCATACCATGGAACTTCATAAGAAGCAAAATAAAAATGAGCAGAAAAGGATTTGAAACCACTCACGAGTGGCGAGCCCGTCTGCCCAACGGAACCACTAAAATCGCTCGAAATCCTCTTCTCCGAAAACGAAATCCCGTTACTGAATCTGTCTCGACCTCGAGGCGGCGTATACATGGAGAGCTCTTCATCGTCGTCATTGTGAACACCATTCGCGATCTGATTCAGGCTCTCCTTCAAATTAGCAACCGAATTCCACATTGAGAACCCGGACTTGACCGGATTTCAATCTCTACGACAATTCCTTCCCCCCACAACTCGTAATGGGGAAATTCGAGGGAAACCGAGGAGAGAATTATTGAAATTTACGAAGTTAGATCCGAGAGAGGGAGAAGGCAGAAAGCCAACTGGTTTTATTTTGCCTTAGCTGGCACCGCTGTCCGTCCGATGATGTAATAATTTAAAAAAAGGATTAAGCTATAAAGAGCCGATGAAATAGGCCAAAAAAAATTTATACTGTCACAAAAATATTGATGTATCTTCAAAATGTTATAGTCCCACATTCCCAAGTTTTTTTGGGAGGTAAGTAATGTGTAATTTTATTATAAAACTGAATATTTACAGTTGTATGGACATTTTTGACATTTTGCCTCTTGGATCACACGTACATCATCGGGTTCGAGCACCAATTTTCCAAGCTGAACACCAGATCAATTTTTCGGTGAATTCTCAAAGTCATCCAAGTTTCCGTCTTCACCTTCATCATCACGACGTCTCTCGTCGGCAACTGGTCATGGTTAAAGACCTTCTCATTTCGACTTCTCCAGAGGTACCAACATA
>JAOYMZ010000006.1:33518-52972 GCA_025802335.1 Pinguicula primuliflora
TCGTTTCAAAGATCCTTCAATCCCATGGATCATCACGTGATCCAAGAGATCAAGTACTACAAGAGAGACATCCTCGACCGCCATATGTGGAGGCGGGAACGTGGAAAGGCACGGGAGACAACAAAGATCGGATTCACGGCAAGAGTTGAGGCGAAAATCAGGCTGTTCAAAGGGAGACTGCATGGGAGATATTCATTCAACAGCAGCGACGATGGTGTTCGTCCAACATAGTCTTGCAGATGCCGAGTAGTTTTCTTGATTTCCTTCCCCATTCTTTGATAGTTAGCGAGGCTTTTGGGCCACATTAATTTCTTTTTTTTTCCAGTTTTCATTCAAATCGGGGAAGGATGTGTGGATTGTTTCAACGTTATGGTCCTGTGCAGCCAGTGTGACTGTGTGAACTCTGGTCAGCCACAGCCTTAAGATCAGAGGTTTGTTCATTGTTGTGTGTAAAAGTAGCGGCATTAGTGGGATTAAGTGTTCTTTTCTGGAAGAGGTGAATATATCTCTTAAAATTTTTCCTGCAAAATCCCACCTCATTACACTCTAATATTCGAAAAATAGTATATCTGAAGAATAAAATTCACTAAGAATGTGAGGCGGTAGAATATGATTAGATGGTCATTAATTGTGAGCACAGCTTGAACCAATGGTATGCTGACATCTCGTTTTTTTGTGCTTCTTGCTCCCCTAATTCTTGCGGCATAGCATATCTCCTGATATTCTGATTTCTAACTATTAGGCAGCCTTAAGATTAGAGGTTTGTTGCCATTTATGTAACTTGTTTCGTTGTGAGTTATTTCTGCCTCAATAATAATTTTAGTAATATTGTTGTACATAAATTTGTAAAATAAATGGAATTCATAATAATTTAGATACATATATGTTTTAAGCCCTATTTTGTGTAAAAGTACTATTATTTTTTCTATTACTTCTTCTTATTTTTAGTATTTGTAGTATTTTGCGCAAGTGTATAAAAATAATCATTTAATTTTTTTTAATTATACATAACAAACTTAACATTATATTATTAAAATGACCTTCATCTATTTAATTAAAATATATTAAATAAAGTTAATTTGGTCATAAAAATGACCAAATTAACTTATTTCTGACCAAAAAGTAAAGCATTTGCAAATAGTTAATTCTTACACTATTTATTGATATTGTTTTTTATATTGTAACGTACATCAATTATAAACACAATTTTTACGACATATACTATGACCAAAAAGTAAAGCATTTGCAGATACCATTTTAAAATTTTGTTTAAAATATATTTATTCCCCCTTTCCGGTAATAATAATGCCAACAAAATGGTTTTTATTCGAATAAAGCTAAAGATAAAGATTAAGACACGAATAAAAAGAAAAGGGGAACTGATGAAAATCAAAAGCGCATTAAAGCGAAATAAATTATTTTATTAATTAACAATTATCATTGGACGCTTCAACTTCAGGCTAATGCGAGAACGAAGGGATCTGCCAGCTATTAGATCGAAGCAGATGGACGTCGATGAGTCCTTGATATTGTTTGTGTGAATTTTCTGATTCGATGTTATCTTCTTGTACATATATCTGTATGTATGTTTTCTGTGAAGAATTTCACCGTTTTTCGGATTGATTTTTATTTGATTTGGTGAGGCAAGTGAGGGTGGGGGTGGGAATTGAGGGTTTTGCTTGATGGAGCCGCGCGTGGGGAATAAGTTTCGTGTAGGCCGGAAAATTGGAAGTGGCTCGTTCGGGGAGATCTATTTAGGTATTTCCCTTTATGTGTATGCATTTATAAGTTTAATTCTGTTATATTTGGATGTGATATATTAATTCATTTCCCCTCCTTATGCAGGAACTAATATTCAGACAAATGAGGAGGTTGCCATCAAACTTGTAAGTTTTTCGTGTTTTCTTGTCCTTGTGTGCTCTATGTTTGGTCGTTAGACTAATGCAGGAAGAACATTCTCTGCTTTCTGAATCAAACCATTGATTAACAGCAGCATATCGTAGTACTACTGCTGTGTTGTATCTGGGTCTTTTTATGTTTACACTTTTTGGGAGATTTAATTCTTTGACATTTTAAAGTGTGCTAGTGATATAAAATAAGAAATATTAGCTGTAGGGAAGTTCAAAAAATTGATGTTTCTACTGCATACTGTGCTAAAGCCACTTGTTTGCGTGCTTCCTAGTACTGAATCCCTCTGCTTGCGCGTGGTTGTTGCCGAACATATGCCTTTCCACCCGCATTTTTTGTTCATTTTTTTCTTAAGAATTAACTCTATTGTGTGCAGGAAAATGTGAAGACAAAGCATCCTCAATTGCTGTACGAATCGAAGTTGTACAAATTACTCCAAGGAGGAAGTAATAGTTTTTTTCATGTTTGTAGTTGGCCATTTGGTGTGCATTTGTGTATTTAACTGTTTACTCAGAAGGGGGAAGTAATAATCTTTTTTTTCGTGTGAGTTTATTACTATCTTCATTTTTGTATGTGTTCTTACATCCCTGCAATTCTGACATTTTGCAGCTGGAATTCCAACTGTTAGCTGGTTTGGAGTCGAAGGGGATTATAATATTCTTGTGATGGATTTACTGGGTCCTAGTCTTGAAGATCTATTTAACTTCTGTAGCCGGAAGCTGTCTTTAAAGACTGCTCTCATGCTTGCAGATCAAATGGTGTGCATTCGTTGGTTTGTTTATGCCTGTGATATTATAGGTTCTCATGTCCAAGGATCTTGTCAATCTTTATTCTTTTGCAGATTAATCGAGTGGAGTTCATACATTCTAAATCTTTCCTCCATCGTGATATTAAGCCGGACAACTTTCTCATGGGATTGGGGAGGCGTGCAAATCAGGTACCCCCAATTCTATACTAAGTTTACTGATTTGTTCAGCTGTTTTACATAAATCATAACTCTCAATTAATTCATCTGTAGGTTTATGCTATTGATTTTGGGCTTGCCAAGAAATATAGGGATTCCTCTACTCATCGGCATATCCCTTACAGGTAAGTCTTCTGAATATGTGTTGCTGAAACCTGGGTTTTATTATGTTGTCTTTCATCCATAGTCCTACACCATTCACAATCTGATGCAGAGAAAACAAGAATTTGACTGGAACGGCTAGATATGCAAGCATGAAGACACATCTTGGCATTGGTATGCATTTGATTGTTGCCTTTCATATTTGCAATGGCATGCCTGACCGAATGCTACTGTTGCATATAATCTTGATACCCAAATCCCCAATGTTCAGAGCAAAGTCGCAGGGATGATTTAGAGTCACTTGGTTATGTTCTCATGTATTTTTTAAGAGGAAGGTAGGCATGGGTGTCGTGCTTCTATCGTGATTTTTCTCTACTTTTTTTTGGTTCTTGTGCTATGTGAACTGATCAATCCAAACTATGAAGCCTTCCCTGGCAAGGTTTGAAAGCTGGGAACAAGAAACAGAAGTACGACAAAATTAGTGAGAAAAAGGTTTCAACTTCCATAGAGGTACGACTTTTTAATGCTATCAATAGATTCGGGTTGTTCCTCAAGCCTATACTGATTTAAAAGCTCAAATGTTTTGCAGGCTTTATGTCGTGGCTATCCAACTGAGTTTGCCAGTTACTTCCACTATTGTCGCTCACTAAGATTTGATGACAAACCGGATTATGCTTATTTGAAAAGAATCTTCCGTGACCTTTTTATCCGTGAAGGTTCTGATATGTCTTGCGACTCCGGCCTTTTTAGGATTCCTAAGTAACCATTATGCAAAAATGCTTATTTTATACTTGTTTCTGCATTTTCTTTTCGGCAGGCTTTCAATTTGACTATGTTTTTGACTGGACTATTTTGAAGTATCAACAATCCCAACTTACCAATCCTCCATCTCGTGCCCTAGTAGGACTTTTCTATTTGTCTTAACTAATATTTCCGGGAGAGGAAACCTGATGCATTTTTTTGGCAGGGTGGCGGAACTGGGACAAGTTCAGGATTGCCACATCCTAATATTGACAGACACTCGGGTAATTCTTGAGTATTTGTTAGTCATCATTCCATAGTGTGGTGCTCTGTTAGTCTCTTTTGTCCATGGGCCGTGGCAAGATTTAAGCTTGGTTTAAGTGTTTTATCTGTGAATGTATACAGGCGGTGAGGAAGACAAGGGCCCTGGTTGGTCCATGACTGCTAACCGAGGCAGAAACCTTTTGAATTCCGGAATCTTGTCTAGACAGAAAGGTCCAGTTGCAAGTGATGCTGCCATTTCTAAGGTAGTATGTCTCGGTCCTTCCTGAGCTAACTTCACCTGCACGTCTGGCAGTTCCTTGTTCCTTGTTCCTTGAGCCTAATCTTCTTGATCTCTTCATGTACTTTCCATGTTCAGTTTTTTCTTTATTCGGATAGAATATGCAATCCTCAATTCTAACATTTTTCAGCAAATCGGGTCATCAAGACGGCCTGGTTGTTCTAGTAGCAGAGATCCGGAGGCTCTTGGCAATGATACCGACACTTCGCGTGTACGCACAACAGATGGTCTTCCCCGAAACTCTACTGTTGCACAGAGAAATTTACCAATCGAACCATTGGAACCGATGCGATCATTCTCTGCTAGAAATCCCTCAAACACAAAAAACCTCGAATCTACGCTCAAGTGTATGGAGGGCCTAAACTTTGGCAACAACGAGCGTACACATCACTAAAGGAGCTGCTAGTGACAGTTTACGTGTACGTGTTCTCCTATCTGAACTTGAATGTTGATGCCCTCAAAAGTATGGGTGCCTGTGTCCTGCAAGAGAAGGCGATCAACTCAAGACAATAGTAGGTTTGGCATGCCCCATCGCCAGAAAGGCACAACGCTGAAGAAACTACTGAGCTTGCCTGTCAAAACTGAGATCTCTGTGTCATCTAAATGCAGCAAGCAGTGTTGAGTATACCCCTTATTGTGATATATGAAGTTCAGATGTAGCTATGTTCCGTCGTACCTGTTGTGTTGTACTAACCAGGCTGTGTTTGGGAGAGCTTATGCTTTTGTAGAACTTTTGCAGAAGGATTTTTGAATATGAAAGAATAATTATATCACATTTAAACTTCGAATTAATTTCTAAATTGCCACTGAGAAAAGCCATTCAAAAGTTACTCTCACCTAACTTATGACTTTTAGCTTTTTTCTGACTTTTTTGTAGATAAGTCAAAGCAAAAGTTGATTTACCAAACACTGCAAAAGGAGCTGTGAAAAAGCAGTACAAAACACTGCCTAACAGTAAGTACCCATTCTTTTATTTGACAGTACATGACCTGTGGATGGTGTTATTAGGCGAATTTTTTGAATTGTCCTGTCATAATTTCTTTCCCCCGAAGCGAGCTAGGTTCAAAACTTACTCGTTCTGGGAGCGAGTAAGGTTGACCGACATCAAACTCTGTGCCAGGAAATCTTATCCGGGAGCAAGTAAGATTTCCTGGTGCCAAATTTTTCCCCATTTCGTACTCGGTTCAGAAGTGAGGCTACCAATAAATATCCCGCCATTCCTCCAAATATCACACCAAACCTCAAAAATCAACAATGATCGGATACAGATTTAGTGATATATTTACTGATTCTAGAGTTGTTTCCGAGCATGATCAATGGGAATCACATCATTCTTACAATCTTAATTTGCCGCCACCATTTTTCGTCGCATCCAGTAGCTCAAATTTGTATTATCATGATACTGGTAATACATTGTACTCACCTTACTATCCATCTAATCATTTTTCTCAATTTTCATACGCTCCAACGAAAATCCATGATGAAGAACATGCGCAAGCCAATGCATTTATTGATTTGGAAGCAGATGCGGAAGGACCGATAGAGGTTGACGTGATAGATTCTGAACCTGACAGTGAAGATGAGAGGGAGAATATGCAAGCTGTCCCGATACGTCCACAGATAGATCGTTTGTATTCGCCAAGTCAACATTTTGATGACGTCGTAACTTGACACAATGAGACATATCCTATCCATGTTGACTCAATAGATATCCCTCCTCCATTAAGCAGTCAATGTTATGATGACAATATAAGTACGCTACAAGTTGATCAATTATATAGAGAAAAGTCAAGTCTGATTCATGCTGTTACGAAATATCATATTTTGATTGCAAAAAGAGAATTTCGAATTGTAAAAAGCGATGGAGAAAGGTGGACGGTAAGATGCAAGCATCCAGATGGTGTGTCACAATATTTCTGGTCTCTTAGTGATCAATTTTATGATGATGGGTGCAAGTGGAAAATCATCAACATTGGACTTGATCATACATGTATTGCTAGTTCGCTAACTGCGTACCACCATAACCTTACACAAACTTTCGTTGCCAATGAGTTGCGCAGATTAGTCGTCAAAAATTTAGGTATTTCAGTTGATAGTTCACAATTACTCATATCATTATGTTCACCCTTAGCAAACTTTTTTTTGGTATAGGACAATACTCATATGATGTGACACAGTTGATCCATGATAGGTATGGGTTCGACATTACGTATTCTAAAGCATGGTTTGCAATAAAACGTGCTAATAAGATGGTGTGTGGGACATGGACTTGTCGAGTATAAAAATTCCCAACATGTCTTGCTGCCATGCAACATTGGAACTCTACAAATATAGTAGATTAGGATATTGAAGATGCTGATAATCCCGACGTAAAGCAGTTGAAGTATGTGTTTTGGGCATTTGGGCCTTGTATCTTTGGATATAGACATTGTAGGTCAGTAATTTCTATGGATGACATATATCTTTACTGTCCGTACAAGCAAAAGCTGCTTGTAGCAGTTACATCAAATGTGAGTGGTCATATATTACCGCTTGCATTTATCATGGTAAATGACTAGGATGAAGATGTGTGGACGTGATTTTTTCAGAGACTTGCTGCACATGTGACGAAAGACCTACGGAGTTGCATTATTTCTGATAGAGGATCAGGTATACTTAAGGCGATCCCTAATGTGTCTGCTTTTGCTGAGTTTGGTTGGCACCATTTCTGTACACGACATATTTGTTCAAATAGGAATCGAGACTACAGGGATAAGACGTTGAAAGCCATGGTATGGAAAGTAGAATCACAGTGCAACAAGGTAAAATTTCATCAACTGATGGACCGCATTCAAAGACGTAATCTTGCAGCTTATGCATATTTGCTGGACATTGATTTAGACAAGTGGGCCATCTCTTATGATGATGGGAAACGTTGTGGTATCATGACGACCAATCAAGTTAAGTATTTCAATGGAATTCTTAAGGGAGCACGTAGGTTGTCAATAACTTCAATTGTGAGACAGACCCTAGATAGTTGCATCAAGTATTTCGATGCATTAAATACTGATTGTGTTAGAATGACCAACATTCATGAAGCATAGAGTCAGGAGGCTACGCAATTTTATGAGAGAGCTACAACACGTGCACCATCTCATCAAGTTACATGCTTCGAACACCCGATCACAACTGTTGACTACCGTGCATAGGTTCTAACTAAACAATCGAAAGAACGACAACAGATATGGATGGTCGGCCGAACATGTTCATGTGGAAAAGTGGTCACACTTTGGGATACCTTGCTCTCATGCTATTGCGGTATGTTTAGGATTTATTTGGTTAGGGTTGATTTTGAATTTAGGGTTGATTTGGGATTTAGGGTTGATTTGGGAAATTATATAATTTTTAATTTCATATGTTGAACAGGTATGCCAGGCGTATCGATTGGGTGATCCACTGATGTATTGTTTGCCAGAGATGATTATTCAGAGGTTGAGAGATACATATTCAATGAAGTTTAATCTCTTAGGACCCGAGATTGAGGTTCTAAATCCTACTTTCCTACTAACACATAGTATGGAGACGCAAAAGAAAAGACAACGTGGTCCACATTCACCTCCTGCACGACGCCCTAATGAAATGGACAAAGGAGCACAACGTGGTTAAGGTCGTGGTCGTGATTGTGGTCGAGGTCGTAGTAACATTGATTTATATTAACAATGTAACAAGTGGAAAATACAAATTTAGTGCAAACAAAATTAAAAGTTCAACTGTTCTCATTATAAACATCCCGCCAGGAATCATCATTATTGTTGGTCCGATCTGCATCACGCTGAGATGGCTCGGGTCTATCACGAGAACGCTTAGCACAGGTAGAACGGCTAGAACCAAAACCAAGGCGCAGTAATGTCCTATCACTCGTTTTCTGCGTAGATAATGGCACGTAGTCCTCTTCCACAAGTGATGATATAACTGCAGCTTGTGTTAGGGGAGATGAAGAATTGTCGTCCATCCGGACACGCATATAGTTTAGCGTCTCCCAAATCTCATCATCTCGGGAATCATTGTGCACCTATAAAAAAATTGTATTAAAATCACTATGTACAAACAAATATAACCAGACGAGAAGTGAATATATATAAAAAAAAAGTATTTGATATGCGATAAATCTATAAATGTAAATCTTACGCAGTCCCCAAGAAGTGCCCATCCCTCAGAAGCACACCCAGTATCATCGGCCGGCTACGTAGATGTCACAAAATGCTGTCCATGCTCTCGAACCCATGTAGTATATCCCGGTGCAAAAGTGGCTGGCATACCGGTGAATACTAGATGTCCCAATATATGAACATGTCGATTTTGCCAATAAAATAAGAACTGCGCAAATCGAGTAGGCCAACCATGAGCATTATGCACATCTCTCGAGGAATGAGCAATGGTCTCAGACTCTCGATCAACTTCGACATCAGGAATATTTTGAAGAAAGCCGAACTGATGTGCAACACATTCAACGTGAACAAATTCTACCTCATCCAATGAAGTATGGGACCAACATATGCCCACAATCCTCCATCTCCCAAACAAATTCGAGACATCTCTACATCAGTATAGGGTGTGGAGATGAACTGTGTAGAATAACCAACAATAATAATTATTATAAATATAAACAAAATAAATATAAATAAAATACACATAAACAAAATAAATATAAATAAAATACATATAAATAAAATACATATAAACAAAATAAATATAAACAAAATAAATATAAATAAAATAAATACCTTCTGCGGCGTCAACAAATTTAGATCCATGTGCAACAATCGTATGATACATGCAATCCGCCGCCGTTGGCCACCGCATGATTAAATAATCACGCAGTGCTCGGTTTCGCGGTGCGGTGCACCGCCAAACCGATTAGCCGACCGGGAACGGTTGGAGGTTGGAGGGGTGGCATCTTCCCATGGTTTCAAAGGTCAAGGTCGGAGGGGGCTGCACGGCAGTGTCTTCCGATGGTCGGAAGCTTCTTCTGCAATCTTCAAAATGAGCTTTCCGATGGTTTCCGCGGCCATCTTCCTCAAGCGACGGCGCTGCTCGACGGTGGAGACCTGGTGAAGACGATGAATAGTAATAGAAAAGTGACACGTGTCACTTCTCTATTAGCTGTAAAAAATTATAAAATAAAAATTGCACTGGCGGTGCACTGCGAAAACCACGGTGCGGAAAAATCCGCACCGCGGCACCGCAGTGCCGGTACAAATTTTCAACTTTAGTGCCTATAATGTAAGGCAGTGTTTACGAGAGCTTTTCAACAACTCATTTTGCCCTTTTCACAGCATAAGTTATTTTTGGAGTGTTTGATGATACAGCTTTGGCTTTTACTTATCTACAAAAAAATCATTAAAAGTCAAAAGTTAGATAGGGGTAGTTTTTGAAGTGCTTTTCTCAGTGACAATTTTAAAATTAGTTCGAAGTTAAAATGAAACATAATTATTTCTGAAATATTCTTCAAATCCAATTTTTCTTTGTTTATTTGTGAGATTATTTTTGTCTTTTCATTTTTACAAGTTAAAAGAAGTTGTTTTCAAAAAATATTTGCAAACACTACACTTTTGATTTTTTCAATAACAAAGCATTTTTCAAACGCATACAAACTTATCTACAAAGCTTTTTTTTTAACTTTTTCCATTCAAACGACTTTATGCAAAAGTATAAGCTCTCGCAAATACTGCCTAAATAAAGAAGTTGGGCGTTTTGTTGTTAGTAGCTCAATATAATTGTTACTCATTTTTATGATCATAAATAATTTAAGTTTTTTGGCCCAAGATAACATTGGCCGTAATTTATAAGTTATATTATTTATCATTTATATATTTGAATTGACGGAAATGGGCATAGATGTCATCAAGTATGTAGTACAGGTCATCAAACGGGTGTGACGGGCTGACCCGCCCTGTTTTAAGTAGGTTGGTGGAGTGAGTTTTGAAACTCAACCTACCTGTTTTATAAATGTGGGTCGGGACAGGCTAATCTGTGTACAAAATGGGATAGTCTGACCTGCCCTGCCAAAAAAATAGGTCGGACTAGGCTAGCCTATTTACAAAATGGGCTAGCCTATTTGACCTGTTTTTATTATTGACCAAAAAAATGTAAAACAATTAAATCGATAAAGCTTAAACATTCACATCAATAAAATTGGCCGTATAGCAAATTAAATTTCAAAGTCAATATGCGAAATGAGAAAAATACAGCGATCAAAGTTTTCTTCAGACCTGATTCACCTCAATCTAGAACATATGAAATTATGAATACAGGAAAATTGTGCAGATTTACAGAACAAAACAGATTTACAAAATTGTGCAATTTGTCTACAGAACAGAAGCTAGCAAAATTGTGGACCATCACTCTGAGGAAAGTTCGCAACGCAACCTCCATTCCGGAATTCTCAATAAATTGTATGAAAAAAACATACCAACAAAATTGAAAGTGGTCAAAGAGAGGTTGACCTAGTGGTTATGAGAGTGACAATTACACTCACAGGTCACGGGTTCAAATCTCTTCAGTGACATTACCTATAAAAAAATCGAAAGTGATATTGAAAATTGAAAGAAAAACATACCAAACACAATCTGTGATATTAAAATGGAGGTCGAGAGCAATTTTTGAAAGTGAGGGTTTGGAATACAGGAGGTCAGTTTCTGGACTAATTCTTCTGGCGGCGGTCCTTGATGACCTTTGCGACTTTTGCCTTCTTCAACGAGTAGATTTGATCTTAGAATTTTGAGTTGAACGGATGGATGAAAATATTTAAACTTTTAAGTTTAGAATATTATATAAAAGAAAAATTAGATATTATACCAAATAAAAAGTATAAATTTGATATTATAAAAAAGATGGTAGAATATTATAAAATTTAAAAAAAATATTTAAATATAAAAACAGGTTAAACAGACTTCCACCGGCCTAGGAATCTCAATCCAATCTGAACAATGTTTAAAAACAGACCAATCTTGCCCGTTTTCAATACGGGCCAGACTGGCCTGATCTATTTTCAATACAGATCAAGCTGGTCCGATCCATTTTCAAACCAGGCTGACCTGAATAGGGACCACGCTAATGTGACCTGTTTTTTAAAACTAGTCAGGCCAATAAACCTGCGTTTTTCGAGGTAGGCTGGGTGGGAAGGTAGGCTTTATTGGGGGGAAAGAACTGGATCACTTCCAGGGCACTTTCCGATTCTCTTTCATTCGACAAGGGGAAATTGACGATTTCATAATTCGCCGCGGTCTTCAGTGACCCTATATCCAATAATCCAGAATTTGGAGTTAGAGGTACATGCTCCTTCAATTTGATGTTTGTGATTTCTTCTTCGTCAGATATTGCAATCAGCTGTTTCTACTGTTAGCTCGTTGTCATGATCGGGAAGGATGGAGTTACGATGGCGGATTGGGGCCGCACCGGTCGGAGATCACGTCGGGTGGCCGGAGCAAAACAGCAGCAGGGACAGTTGCAGTGAAAGGGAGGGAAACTCACATTTTGGAAGAAAAAAACAAAGAAGTCGTTGGACCGTTTTTAGTCATACAAAACGATTTATTAATATGTATGTATAAATATGAGATGTAGTGTATTGTGTGGACAGTTTTTTGGAAGAATTAAAATTATCTCTTTTCTCCCAATCAGTTCTCCTCCCTCCCGAAGCCCTCGTCTGCTTTTCTCCCATTTCCTCTAATTCTCTCCCCAAACTTCTTCAGTCAAGCTATAGTTGCGACAGTGGTATCGGAGCCCAGGTTTATACCAGATCCACCCCAGTTTTTCACCATAGCTCGAACTAGACGTCAAAGAGCCGCGGAGATGGTTGAACCATCTAAGTCTGGAACTGCAGATACTGGAGCTGCAGGGAATATAAACAAGAAAACGGGTGAGTCCCCTTCTGGAGTAGATGCTAATTCTCCAGAAAACACACCCAACTCCCAAGGAAGTATCGATGAACTAAAGAAACAACTTGACCTAGCTACTGAAGAGATGAAAATGAATATGACAGCTATGTTCCAAGCTTTCCAGATTAATGCACAATCTCAGTTAAACTCAGTCATTGAGTTGATACAAAAACAATTACCACAGCCTTCTATATTGGGTGACCCTCCAAGGAAACCAGCACAGGGTTCTGGCTCCAAAGATAAGCAGGTTACCTCGCATGAAAATGATGAATATGAGGCCTGGTATGAGGATGATTATGGATATGAAGATACTGGTAGAAGGAGAAAAGGGAAGATGCCCTATGCTGATCTTCCCCGGTTCAGTGGTAAGAATCCACGGTCTTGGATTGAGATGTGCGAGGACTATTTCAATATTTATACTGGCATTCAATACCATGAACGATTGGCTTTTATCAGAGTGTATTTGGAGGGGGATGCTGATATTTGGTTCAGGAGTTTGAAGTACAATAAACCTGCTAACTGGGATGAGTTTGTTGAGGTACTGCTGAACAGATTTGAATTAAGTAATGCCAGTGATGTATTGGATGATTTCATGTGCTTAAAGCAGAAAAATCATGAGACTCTGGAGGATCTGCTTAAGAGGTATGATGCATTGGCTTCATCAGTTATGGTTTCCTACCCTGAGTTTAGAGAGAACTTTTATTTGGAGAAATTTGTGGGGAGTCTCCAAACTGAATTGAGGTCGGCAGTTCAGTCCAGGGCACCTAGGTCATTGAAAGAGGCTATAAATATAGCCAAACAACAAGAGTTTACAATCAATTCTATGATAAACAAGATTGCTGCAGGGGCTCTTCTTAAATTATCACCCAAACACAGCGGAAGGGGAGCTGTTAGTACTCAAGGAGTGTTTAAACCTAAGAGCTCAACTCCTCCCTCTAAGAAGAAATTCTTGAGTGATGCAGAAATGAAAGAAAGGATTGAAAAGAAGCTATGCTTTAAGTGTGGTGGTCCCTTTGCTCCGGGGCACCAGTGCAATACAAAAATCTACTCTATTCAAGCGGGTTCTGATGACAATGAGGAAGAGGATTCTGAAGATTATGAGGGTGAATATGAAGTTGTAGAGGTTGAGGGGAATTTATCTGTGAATGCCCTGGCTGGTAACGAGGGAATTAATACATATAGAATCAAGGGACTTTACAAGGGTGAGATTTTGCATATCTTGGTTGATGGGGGAAGTTCAAACTGCTTCTTGGACCAGAGATTTGCCAGCAGGATGCGGGTGAAGCTAGAGTATGCTAAACCCATGTGCATTGAGGTTGCTAATGGGGAGAGGAGTATTAGCAATCTTCAGTGTAAGAACTTTACTTGGCAAATGCAGAATATGAGTTTCCAATGTAGCCCTCGCATTATTCCATTGGGGAGTTATGACCTTATACTGGGAGGAGATTGGTTGAAAGGGTTTGACCCTGTCTCTTATAACTATGGAGACATGGTTGTAACTCTGCACTATGATGGGAAACCAATGGAAATCCAGGCTGTTAGGAGCAAGAGTGAACTCAAGGTCATTTCTGCCAAGAAAATGACCAAACTCTTAGCTGGGGGATCCACTGCTGCCATTGGGAAATTATATTCCATACAAGGGGATGTCATGAACAACTCTGCTATCCCTGTTACTGCAGATGCTAAGGGTAAATTCAGAGAGGAGATTGATGAGTTACTGGAGGGCTATCATGATGTGTTTCAAGAGCCTAAGGAGCTACCTCCTGTGAGAGGGGTTGAGCATGGTATTGAATTTATTCCTGGAGCTGTCCCAAGGAAACAGATTCCCTATAGAACCCCCCATTACCAAAAAGATGAGATTGAAAAAATAGTTTCTGAGTTACTGAACTCTGGATTGATAAGGAGAAGCCAAAGCCCCTATGCTTCTCCTGTATTGTTGGTGAAGAAGAAGGATGGAGGATGGAGGATGTGCGTTGATTACAGGTATATTAATACCTTAACTATAAAGAATAAATTCCCTATTCCTATTATTGATGAGTTGTTGGATGAATTGAATGGTGCTGTGTATTTCAGTAAGTTGGATTTGAGGTCTGGCTATTTTCAGATTCGTATGGTTGAACAAGACATCTATAAAACCAGCTTTATCACTCACCATGGCCAATTTGAGTTTTTGGTTATGCCTTTTGGACTTTGTAATGCCCCATCTACTTTTCAGAGTCTAATGAATCAGGTCTTTGAAAGGTATATAAGGAAGTTTGTGCTTGTGTTCTTTGATGATATCTTGGTATACAGTAAGGACTGGAAGAGCCACCTAGATCATCTCAGAGTGGTGTTGGAGGTGATGAGGGACAATAAACTGTTTGCTAAGCCCTCCAAGTGTTCATTTGGGGAGAAATCTGTGGATTACCTGGGGCATGTGATATCAGGTGAAGGAGTAGCTACAGAAGATTCTAAGATCAAAGCTATTATAGAGTGGCCTAGACCTCACAATCTTAAATCATTGAGGGGCTTTCTGGGGCTCACGGGCTACTACAGGAAGTTTATCAAACACTATGGTATTATCAGCAAGCCCTTGACGCAACTCCTCAAGAAAAATGGATTTTTATGGAATGAAGATGCTGAGAAAGCTTATGTTGAGTTAAAGGAAGCTATGTGCAAGGCTCCTGTTCTTGCTTTACCTAACTTTCAGCTGGAATTTGTAGTGGAGACTGATGCATGTGATAAGGGAATTGGAGCAGTACTTTCTCAAGGGGGAAGACCTCTAGCTTACTTTAGCAAGTCATTGGGTGAAAAGCAGCAGAGCATGTCAATATATGAAAAGGAGTTGCTAGCTGTTGTACTGGCAGTAAAGAAATGGAGTAACTATCTCCAAGGAGTGAAGTTTATTATAAAAACGGATCAGCAGGCTCTAAAGTACCTATTGGAGCAGAGGTTGTCCACATTGCTCCAACAGAAGTTAGCAGCTAAACTTCTTGGATTTGACTATTTGGTTCAGTACAGGAAGGGAAAGGACAATAAAGCAGCTGACGCCCTTTCAAGGTTTGGTCCAGAGATTGATCAGACTTGTCATATGATATCAGCAGGTGAGCCAGAATGGGTGGAAGAGGTGATTAATAGCTATGATTCAGATGATCAGTTCAGAAAGATTATCCAGGCCAAGACAGTGATTTCTTCTGAGTATCCAGAGTATCAATTAAAAAGGGGAATCTTAATGAAGCAGCATCAGATTTGTGTTGGTCAAGGGGGTGATCTAAGGAATAAATTAATCTCTATATTCCATAACTCCGGTTTTGGAGGGCATTCAGGTATACAGGCTACTTATATCAGATTAAAAAACTACTTCTATTGGCCTGGCATGAAAAGGAATATTGAAGCATGGGTCAATGAGTGTATTACCTGCCGAAGCAGCAAACCTGACTCTTCATCTAATGCTGGATTACTGCAGCCCTTGGATGTTCCCACACGTCCCTGGAGCAGCATTGGCATGGATTTTGTTGAAGGCTTACCTAAGTCAGAAGGGAAGTCTTTAATCCTAGTGGTGGTGGACAGATATACTAAATTTGCACACTTTTTACCAATGAATCACCCTTACACTGCAGAGACTGTGGCAAGGATCTTCATTGACAACATATATAAGCTCCATGGACTGCCATCAGAGATTGTATCTGATCGAGACAAGATATTCACTAGTCAGCTGTGGAATGAGTTGATGAGATTAGCAGGGGTAACACTGGCCATGAGCTCAGCTTACCACCCTCAAACGGATGGCCAAACTGAAAGAGTGAACCAATGTTTGGAAAATTACCTTCGGTGTATGTGCTCTGAAAAGCCTCACTCCTGGAGCCGCTGGTTGCCACTGGCAGAATTCTGGTACAATACTACACATCACTCCAGTGCAGGGATGACCCCCTTTGAGGCTTTATATGGTTACAAGCCTTGCCATATACCTCTTCCTGCAATACACGATATCCAGAACACATCTGTGAAGGACTTCCATGAACAACGCAGACAGGTACAATCTATATTAAGTCATAATCTTATTGCTGCACAGGAGAGAATGAAGCTGAATGCAGATAAGCATAGAACGGAGCGACAATACCAAGTTGGAGACAAGGTATTCTTGAAATTACATCCCTACAGGCAGAATTCCGTTCAATTCCGTAAGAACATGAAACTATCACCAAGGTTCTACGGGCCCTATACTATCTTAGAAAAGATTGGGAATGTAGCATACAGACTGGATCTGCCTCCTGAATCTAAGATACATCCGGTGTTTCACGTTTCTCTACTAAAGGAGCAGCTGAAATCTAAACATATTCATGAATCACAGTTACCAGATACAGGCAAGGATGGGGATTTCGAAATACAGCCAAAAGGAGTGCTTGATTCACGAGTTGTACCTGGAAATGCAGGGCCGCGTAAGCAAATACTGATTGCATGGTCTGATTCCAATCCAGGGAATGCAACCTGGGAGGATGAGAATTGGGTGAAGTCAAAATTTCCAGCCTTTAATCCTTGGGGACAAGGATTTAAAAAAGGGGGAAGAAATGTCATGATCGG
Source organism: Pinguicula primuliflora (assembly GCA_025802335.1). Lineage (NCBI taxonomy): Eukaryota > Viridiplantae > Streptophyta > Magnoliopsida > Lamiales > Lentibulariaceae > Pinguicula > Pinguicula primuliflora. The sequence continues at coordinate 50,272 of JAOYMZ010000006.1, forward strand.
GAAGGATGGAGTTACGATGGCGGATTGGGGCCGCACCGGTCGGAGATCACGTCGGGTGGCCGGAGCAAAACAGCAGCAGGGACAGTTGCAGTGAAAGGGAGGGAAACTCACATTTTGGAAGAAAAAAACAAAGAAGTCGTTGGACCGTTTTTAGTCATACAAAACGATTTATTAATATGTATGTATAAATATGAGATGTAGTGTATTGTGTGGACAGTTTTTTGGAAGAATTAAAATTATCTCTTTTCTCCCAATCAGTTCTCCTCCCTCCCGAAGCCCTCGTCTGCTTTTCTCCCATTTCCTCTAATTCTCTCCCCAAACTTCTTCAGTCAAGCTATAGTTGCGACAAATTACTTGTTTGTCCCCATCACTCATGGCCACTGTCCTTGACCTCAAAACTTTCCCAGCTTTAGGTAAATCCCCAGGCCTCGTACGCCCTTTATCACTCGAACTATCTCCATTAACCCTTCTCTTTTTTCTCTCGACGGGGTCTTCGTTCAGATCAATCGAACTATCCTCAAATTCTTCGCTCGCGTCGCTCATTCCGACCGACGGATGCATGTACCCTATATGCCCTCAATCCTGACCACGATAAACAGCCATGAAAACGAATTAAAGACACAAATTCACAAAAAGCAGACAAAAAATGGGGGAGAAGATGAAAGAAGAAACCTATCCCAACGATGAATCGGATAAATTGAAGTGAATTTCAACCCAATCGCTCCCGAGCAGCAGGCGACTAAGAAGAATGTCACCGCAACTGTGTGTATACACGAACTGTATCTATGCCATTTTCATACTTGTCCTGTAGAGAGGAGAGAATACAGAGAGGATCCATATACAGGGTTTACTTTCGAAAAAAAAGTATTGCAGATTTAGGGGAGATGGCTTTTATATTAATTTTGGACGGCTTTTTTGATTTTCTGGTTTCTGTGGGGCGGGATTGTAAACGGGGGGAAGATTATCGAAATTTCCCTCCAATATTCCCTCTCCGGTTTATTAAAATAAAATAAAATATTGCATTGCAGTATATATAAAAAAAAATAGATCGGAAGTTGCTCTCTTTCTTCACTGTCGTCAAAATCACTCTCTTCTCGCTACATCGCCGGAAAACGGCCGGAAACAACAGGCATCTTAAGCTCCTTGACCTCACTCCTGCTTCACCCTGAGTCCTCTCATCCATCTAGGTGATGAAGACATGTTCGTGTCGGAGAATTTCCCTCTTCTGGGGCAGACCACCCCAACAAGAAAGCTCGAAATCAGAGCCCGGGCTCCGGGATATCTCCGGTGTGCGACGTGGTGTTCCCTCCCACCCCGTTCATCTCCAACGATGCCCTGGCGATTCCCGCATCTGAGCTCCCAGGTTTGGCCTCCCAATCCTCGTTTAAATCTCTTCTTGATTATAGGTCGGAAATTAAGATCCAGGATGGGGATGTGGTTCATGGGCTCAATGACTCAGGCCCAACAGTTACTTTTAACGACAAGGTTCAATCACAGAGGGCCTTGAGTATGGCCAATACCCTTATCATTCGGCCGCTGGGCAAGTATAGGGTTGGATTTATGACTCTGCAAAATAGACTCCGCAGTCTCTGGCAGACGAGGGGGAATTTCAAGACATTGCTGATGATTTCTTTCTAGTGCGATTCTCCTGTGAATCGGACTGTCTGAAAGTACTGCTGGAAGGGCCGCATATCTTGGGCAGCAAGCCTCTTCGGGTGTTTCCCTGGCGTAAGGATTTTGACACGAAATCTGCACATATTAAGGCAGTTGAAGCTTGGATTCATTTTCCGGGCTTGCTAACTCGGTATTATCATCAGGATCTGTTGGTGCAAATCTCTAAGCCGGTGGGTGTATTTATTAAGGCTGGCTCACACACCTTGGCAGAAGAAAGGGGCCTCTTCGCACGCATTGCTGTTAGACTGGATCTTCGCCACCCTTTGACCTTGTCTGTCACCATGGATGGTAAACTATACCCAATTCAGTACGAGGATCTTCACGAGATATGTTATGGTTGTGCCCGCTATGGGCATTCTGTGGATCAGTGTTCCTTCAAGGAGAGCGCTGATCAGAGGTCGACATCAGGAATTCCACAGGTTGTTGACCCAGTTTTGGGGGAGAAGGGATCAGTGGGTGAGGCAGGGGACACTTTGGTGCAACCGATCTCCCTGGATACTTCTCGGACAGATTCGGAGCAGTCCGGAAGAAGTGCACCGGAGTCATGTGACTATACAAAACCAGGGGCATGGCTATTGGCTCCAAGAAAGGTTGTCGTCCTGACAATGCTAACCAAGATCTGCGTAAATAAAGGACTCTGGGAGCAGGATTTACGGCCTATCGGAAAGGAGGTCCGAGTGTTGGGATTTCATTAGGTCAGTTTGCAACTCTTCACGATTTGGAGGCCGAGTCCAACCATATGCCTCCAACTATTTCCCAGGCCAGACACTTACAGTCAGCGTGCAAACCTATGCATCGATTAAATTCTGTGTCGGCTCAGGCGAAAGGAAAGCGCAAGCTTACCTCTTCCAAAATTACTAAGGATCTGGGGCGGGGCAGTGTAACCAGGGGAGCTCATCCCCCTCAGTCCGCCTTGGGCCATAAGTTACTGAGTAATTTTCAAGTGCCGAATGGTAGTATCGTGCCGAATATGCATCTCGGCCGTCGGATTACATAATAAAAACATTGCTATTGAATAATGCTATTT
>JAOYMZ010000006.1:63224-75924 GCA_025802335.1 Pinguicula primuliflora
AATATCACCAAAATTTGAACATAAGATCTCCTATGTATAAGCTTTCTAACGATGTACCCAATGTCGTCAACGGGCAATCCTAGTGGTCGGAATTTAAAAATCATGGCAAAAATTAGGGCAAAAATCAGGGACATATAACCTTCCAGTGTATATATATATATATATATATATTTATAAACCAAACCAAACATATCCAGTAAATCTCGTTCTTAAGTAGGGTCTAGGGAGGGTAGGATGTACGCAATCATACTCCCATCCTACAAAAGGATGGAGAGATTGTTTCCGTGGAGACCTCTAGTTCGAAAAAAAAGAAAAAAAATAAATAAATAAGAAAATAAAATAGAATAAAATAAAATACAAATACAAATACAAATAAAATTAAATTGAAATACAAATTCAGATAATAAATACAAATAAGAATAAAAAGAATAAAAATAAAATAAAAATAACAGAATAATAGAAGGGAAATATATATATATATATATATATATATTTATATGGTGCTTTAATGTGTTTTCCGCCCACCTTGGGCTTGGACCATACTATTAGCAACCATTTCACCGACACATTACAAATTTACAATGATGATACTTCTCCTCATTCGTCACAAGATGATTATAGAAATTAAATAATATGTTGCCTTGGGTTCAAGCATTATCCTACCCCAAAAAAAAGAGGTTCAAGCATTAAAAATGTCGGCTGCACGGCCTTCGCCCCATACACCTCGCACCACACGCGTCGATTTCCTATTGGTTTCAAGAAGATTCCGACGAAGCCTCCCCTGAACATCCTCGGACCCCCGCGTTTATCTTTTCCGTCAACCCCACCACACGCAGACACGTGTCCCAAGATCCTCCCGGCTTCAACGGCCAACCTATATATATTGATGACCAACTTTCCATTTTTTCAAGATAAGATGCACAAGATTCACATCATTCATACACAACACCCAAAAAAAGCTTGCTATATCTTTTGCCCAATGTTCAGTAAGTCCGATGGATACACCCGCCGGATATTGAACTTTCCGGCTATTCGTCCATGTGAATCCGTCACTTTTCCCACACTCTTCCACTCTTTGATCAGCCTAGGACACCAAATATGCGGATTCAAATCAACAACAATCTATACAAACAAGAAAAACGCCACAGCTTCCATCCATTTGATTCGAACACTCATCGTTGTTCTTCACGAAATCCATTGGGAATCCGAAGCTTCCACGGCGGCTTTGTCCCTCTCCGAGCTTCATTTCATCTTCCAACAGATTCATTTCCTATTGGAAGACTGTACAAGAGATGATGCAAGACTGTGGATGTTGGTCAAAGCAGGGGAGGTATCGGATCATTTTCGAGTTTTGATGAGGGCTATAGCGGTGGCTCTCGATGTTCTTCCACCGGATGGATTCAGTATCGATGCTGATGTTAAGGAATTGCTGGAATTTGTTAAGAGGCAAACCTCGAAAGCGAAATTCGAGGTAGCAAAAGATGATGATCATGCCAGGAGATACTTATTTTGGATGCTGGATCAATTGAAATCTGGAATTGCTCCACAATCATGTGACTTGAAAAGGGTTCTCCAGCATCTGGAGATCAGAAGCTGGAGTGAGTGCCATCAAGTACTCAAGTTCTTCGAAGCTGAAGCAGGGGATTTAAGAAATATTACTGACCTAAAGGCGTTGATGATCTACTGCAGATGCACACTATTTGTCACAGTTGACAGTAGTGTGGAAAATGTTTCAGCACAACCATCTGATGATGTAGGGATCATGATTAGAAGCCTGAATCCTGATGATTTCAGGTGTCCGATATCTCTTGATATCATGACAGATCCAGTAACGATATCAACAGGCCACACATATGATCGTTCGTCTATCCTCAAATGGTTCGAGTCCGGGAACCACACTTGTCCAAAGACAGGTGAAAGGCTGGCTTATCTGGATGTGCTTCCAAATCAGGCCATCAGGAGTCTGATTAAGAAGTATTGTCATGATAAAAGGATCACATTACCGGAGTCGAAAGGCCGAAAACTCGAATCGCGTAGTTTAAAAGCTGAAGCAGATAGTTTGGCCATCAAACTAGTTGCCAGTTTTCTTGTTTCCAGGCTTGTAGATGGAACCATACAGGAGCAGATAAAATCTTCCTATGAGATTCGTCTACTCACCAAAACAAGCATTTTTAACAGGTCTTGTTTGGTTGAAGCCGGCGCAATTCCTCCTCTCCTGAATCTGGTTTGCTCCAGTAGTTCATATGTGCAAGAGAATGCTATGGCAGCATTGATGAACCTCTCAAAGTACTCGAGAACCAAGACAATATTAGTTGAAGGCAAAGGACTGGAGATTATAGTAAAGGCCTTAGAGGAGGGTGTAACAATTGCAGCTCGACAGCACGCAGCTGGGGCATTGTTCTATCTTGCTTCCACTGAAGAGAACAGGAGAATCATAGGGAGAATCCCAGCTGCTATCTCAGGCCTAATAGACCTGCTAGCAGTCGGTCCGGATCGGGGGAAAAAGACGGCAATAGTTACAATATTGGGACTCCTAATGTACCATGACAACCATTGGAGGCTGCTATCAGCTGGATTAGTCCCCTTGCTGGTTGATATATTGAAATCTTCCGAAAGGGAGGATCTTATAGCTGATTCTTTGGCGGTTTTAGTAGTCCTGGGAGAAAAACATGATGGGGCGATGGCGATTTTTAGTGCTGGAGCTTTGCCAGTGATTCTTGATGTTTTGGTGTCTTCTGATTCGAGAAGTGTGAGAGATTATTGTGTTTCATTGTTGCTGGTTTTGTGCATCAATGATGGGAGTAACGTGGTTCCAGTTTTAGTAAAGGATCCATCTCTAATGGTCTCTCTGTATTCTTTACTCGCTGATGGATCGGCAAGGGCGAGTAAGAAAGCTAGCTCACTCATTAGAATCTTGCACACATATAATGAGAAGGGCTCAATGTCAATGTCAATGGTGTCGGCCTTTGCTCAGGAACACTTTGTTCACGTTTGGTGATCAACTTTGCTGGGCTGTCACATCCTCAAATGTGAAGATGTTCTCTCCAGACGTCGCCCTCCTTCCTACTCGAATGCCGTCTAAACATCTACTTAGAGTTGCCTGCTATGGTTTCTAGAATATTGGTTCATACAGAAGAGTGTGATGATTTTTCTAGTCACATCTTTTCTCTATTCTCAATAATGTACATAGTGTTGTTTGCTTCGTATTACTCGATCTCAGTTATTGCAAGAGCTTAACTACATAATACACTTGGCTCTATTTTTTTTTTTGTATACATAAGAGGGTCAGAAGCCGAAATAGAAGGCAGAGATGAAACTGTTCAAGGAGGATAAAAAACAAAACAAGAATCGTTCTCCCAGTTAATGCCGACGGGGAATGGTGCTATGACGTTTTTACCAGCCGTCCTTGGTTTAGGAGTGTGTGTAGGCAGGCTGAGCTGAGAGTCCAACACATCGTTGGATAGGCAAAACTTAGCAAAGGCGTCCGCATCCATATTCAGCTCCCGGCAAACATGCTCAATAGATGAAATCCCACATTCCGCCATCCGTAGATGGATACGCCGGACAAGTTCAGCATTAGCGAGGTCGCTCCTACTCATGACGAGGTCAACCGCCTCCTTGCAATCAGAAACCACAAAGATGTCCGAGGGGGAGGCCTCCTGCACCAACGCGAGCCCATGATAAATGGCCCACAACTCAGTAGATAGAACTGAGCAGATTCCTAACTTGGGTCTTTTTCTTTATGTTTAGAAGCTGTGGAAAAGTAATTGTACCTGCCATTCGATTAGTCCTTTCTGTCCGCAATGAGTTTTATGCTCCCAAGACTCTTGATCGAAATCCACTCAAATACAACTGTTTAATACATCTGTCGAACAATAGCCTTCATCCTTACCCATCAAGAAACTTTTATGTAAGGTTACAGATACTAAAATGGAGGAGGAAAGTCTACTACAAAAAAAAAAGAGTGTTTTTCCATGGATTCAGTTCAACTTCTTGATGTCACTGCAAGGCCAGTTTCTATTTTCTTGATTTCAAAGATAAGCATTCTCCACATCTTCAGCACAAACATTTCAGCTTCATCATCCAGTATAGTCTGGAGCCTTTCAAGCATCTCATTGGCTGATACATGCTCTTGAGTGGTAGAAACAATGTAGTCCACAAGTGTATCCTCTTCCTCTCCCAAGAAGAAGGCAATTTTCTTTGAAATCCAAGGCCTCAATCTTTCATGGAGTGCGTTCTGTAAAAAAAAAAATAAGTTTAACACCAAAAAAAGAATAAGCTTAAGAGAAGAATACAGGTATACAGCTAAAAACAAATGGTTTTATCTTAAAATTTCATAAACAGCAAGTGTTACCAGATCATAGACCGTCCAGTTTATATTGTACGAGAACAACTCATCTTTGGTCTTCGGAATTGTGTCAATCAGCTGTATAGCATCCAAAATTTTTTGTTTCTCAGGCGACTTCGGTTTCTTCTCTTTTCTGTAGCCCTCCTCTTCATGTCTATCGTGTTCGCGGTGGTTAGATCTCTCACGCGAACGCCTTCCCCTTTCTCTTTCAAGATCAGGCTTTTCTTCTTTGGAATTCCCGGCGGATATGCGTTTTGCGAATTCTGCTGCAGCAACCATATGGTCTGGGCCTTCGAAACTGGATTGAACTGCTTGTTGTTCCTCAGTTGAGTAATCAATTGGGACCAGAGGTCTCATTTTCTTATCCTTGTTTGCATCCTCATCTTCGTCTTCGTGGAAGACAGATGGGACTGCAGTTCGTTTTCCAAATGCTGAAAGTCCAAATCCCAACTTTTTAGTCGGTACATTGCTACTCTGCCGGGTATCTGCCCCAGATGTTACAGAATCATCACCATTTCCATTAGATAGATCCACTTCACCTGCCATTCATATAAGTACTTTGCATGAAAGAGTAATTGCCAATCAACATCAGACCATAAAAATTATAACAAAAAACTCACCTTTGGATATTCCACCAATTGGTTTACCATCACCGGCTTCACCAGCATCCTTATTTCTGTCCTCTGAACTGGTTTTATTTGGCAATACAACGTTAGTTTCATCTGTTGATTGATTGGCTATCATTTGCAATATCTCATATTGCTTCCTTTTCTGTTCTTCCTCATCTCTAATTTTAGCTTCAGCTATCTCTTCTTCCTCTCTGACCCTATCAGCAGAGTCCTCTTCCTTCTCCCTTTGCCTCCATTTTCTCTCTTCATCACTAGTCCTGTGTCTCCTTTTTTTCCCATAAGCATCATCACTATCACGCTCTTGGTCCATAATTTCCCACTTCCTTTCCTGTGCCTTCTCCCGCTCTCTCTCTCTCTCCCGTTTCCGCCAATGTTCTTTTTCTCTCTCCCTAGTTTCCCACTCTTTTTCACGTACCTTATACCTACGATCATCATCCCGGCTCCTATGTTCCTTATCTTTCTCTCTCTTTGCTCGTTCCAGCTCTCTTTCTCTCTCAAATCTTTCAACTTCCCGTTCTTTGTCTCGTTTTGATTCACGGTCTCGGTCTTTGCTTCTATCGCCCCTCCTGTTCCTATCAGGTGAAGAAGTTTTGTTCTTGTCAGAATATCCGGAAAGTTTACTTTCAGCAGTCTTGTCATCCTCAACCTTATCTTCAGGATCTGTAAAATGAGGTTTTAGCATTTTGCGGGAACCATTGTTGACAGAAAAAGAATGAACTTCAGCTGTATAAGCATACTCGAGCTTACAATAAGAGAGGAAAAGAAAATACTCATCATTCTAGTTCGTGAATGGCTACTCACCCTTTGCAGCCACATCCCCATCAGAGTCCCGGTCCTTTGATGCAGAATGCAGTTCTGAAGTTGAGTCACCACCAGGACCGTCAACAGCTGTTTGCGGGCGTGGAGGGGGTAATGGTCTATCTCTCAGTCTCTCCTCTATCATGCCCTTCAGTTTCTCAAGAGCCTCAGAATCTGCTACCTTGTCTTCCTCAGACACAAGACCAAAATTGGCAGAATCAGAATTTTCCTTACTTGACGTTTTCTCTTTATCAGAGGAATTCTTCTCGGATTCTTCAGAGAGCTTCAAAGTCTCATTTGCATCAGCACCTGATGTTTTCAATTCCTCTTTCTCCACACTTTCACTGTTGGAGTCATTGCTGTTTGAACTTTCAACTTTTTTCTCAACATAATGGTCAAGATATACTCTAGTTGGTTGATTAACATTTAACTGTGGATTCAAAGAGTGCTTTCGGTTCAGAAAAAGCATCGTTACGGTAAATGACTTGAAACGAGTAAAAGGAAGAATTTACATTCTACGCATATAAAGAAATCAAAAGCAAAGAAAGATGACAAATGAAACAACTAACTTGGAGAAATACTAGCTTCGTATGTGGATAAAAAGGATGAATGGAATATTAAGTTCAGTTCTTTCAGGACAATAAGACAATTATCTAGGTCATAACCATGCGCATTGTAGCAGTAAATATTCCTGAATATGGAAAAAATGATCAGTGGAAATGATTACAGGCAATTGATGACTGGTAAAATTAAATGTATACCATCAATTCTTGTCCGTCGATATTTAGCTTGTTGAGTAACCTTAGTGCACGAAGAACTCCTTCAGCAGACTCAAACTCGCAAAACCCAAAGCCCTTCAAAGTTCCCGTGGGATCTTGAGGACGTTTCCAACTCTTCACAGGCCCACAGAGCTTAGCAAAAAAATGATAAATTAACCCTTTAGTTGTTGAACTGAAAGTTGGCTAACCAATAACAAGAATAATAAAATACGGGAACAAAAATGGAAAGTGAATGAAAAATGAGAAGATTGAATGACGGAAGGAACTGAATATCGCACCTGCAGGAGCGAGAGCATAAAATCATTCTCCACAGTTGAGGATATCTTCCCAACATAAACTGTTGTCTGCGGCTTCTCTGCTGATAATACACTTGGGGCAACAGGAGGCCTAACAAAAACTTGAGTGGTTGGTCCGCGGATCCCAACAACTGGAGGGCGTGCCAACGGTGGCATAACACCAACCAAGGGCCGGGAGGGAAATGCTGGACGCACCATTGGTGGATATTGCATGTGATAACGAGGCATTCCTGCATAATGGACCATAAACATCTATGCAATTTCGTCAGTTCATGACCACATACTTATGAATCCATACCAAAGCTGGGGAAAAGCATAGGATTTCAAATCAATTCTTACAAAAAGTAATATTAGAGTTAGAGTTGCAGCAGGGGTACGATAACACTCACCAGCAGAACATCTGAAGGAACATCAAGAAAATGCGTTGCCATTTAATCAGGAATGAGTAAGCTGGGCATACCTCATGAAACCACTTCAAGAACAGAAGGCTAGTTAAACCAACCCAATTCCAAGCACCCAACATCAAGATTTAATTTGAGTAGTGAGTGCCAGAACCAACTAGCCACATACACTAAGGCAACAAAGCGCATCAAATGTTTTAAGGTAATTCCTAAAATCTCTAAGATATCCACACCACACATGCATCATTATAAAATTTAAAGCATCAAAGAACCAATTAGCTATGGAAAACGTGATACCTCGATGTAAGAGGCATAGCTGCAATCAACTGTTCATACTATCTGCTCCCAGCAATGCAAAAATTTAAAACCCAAAAAAATGGGTAAACATCATTACCACTATTGCTTATTTAGGAACGTAGCACAACAAGAAAAATTAAGAAAAATGGAAGGAATCACATAACTTCGGCCTAACAAATTGCTGAAGTATACCTTTTGAACTCAAACTCCAAATTTCTTACGAATTAGAATAAGAAAAATCATTACCACATTTTTTAAAGTAGTGTTTATACCATGGAATTCAAAGAAGCCAATCAAATAAAATGACAGCATACCAACAAAATGGAGTTGGAGAGTGAGGGTTCTCAGTGGTCTCTAATGAAGCCTTCAAACTTTTCCCAACGTAATCAATCAGGGGTACACTGTAGGAGAAAACATCCCGTCATAGATACCCACTTATCCAACCAACACACATCCCTCCCTATCCGCTTCAGTCTTCTCATCCTTCTACTTCCATGAACAAATAACTATAGACCATTCTACGTAAAAAATCACTTGGAAAACTGGGTCACCTTAGTAGTAAATATTATAGATCTACAATATATGTATAATTATTTCAATTTCAATTTTTGCCATTTTCAACAAAAACTGCCCGAGTCCAAGAAAGTTGATAAAATAAAGAAAACTCAATCGCCAGAAATATTATAAAGGCAATTTCCACTGTAAAGGATCGACCTTTATTGCAACTATACAGGTAAGTCACTAATTCTGGAGTGCTCATACAACTAAATCAACCAAGAATGTATAACCAAATAGAAGTAAACAAAAATAAAGGAGAACAAGTTGTGGAGGAAGTATAGAGAGAAAACCCACCCGGATGAGGCATGGCCCCTGGGGGAGCAACCTGGGGATATCCAGTATAAGCATTTGGAATTGGCGGCATATATCTCAATGGCTGACCTGCCATGGCGTATTGGGGCGCAACGACCTGCTGAACCATACCGCTCCCAACCCCTGGTGGCGGGACTCCAGGAGTCTGATAAGCTGGAACAGCAATGAACTGTTGGCCCGTGGCCACAGAGGGAATCGGAACCGGAACCGCGATCGGAGTTGTGGCAGGACCGATGGAAGACTGGATTGTGGTGTGAGGAGGCGTTAGCAACGAGGGTGACGCGCTAGGGTTAGGGTTGGAAAAGTGTGGAAGTGCCATGTACGACTGATCCAGTGTGGCGGGTCCGTGTCCGCTATCAGATTCGGATTTCTCCGTAATCGAATTGTGCACAAAGGCAGCCGTAGCAGTTGCCGGCCCGGTGGTTGTGTCCGCCATTGATAAGTTGCCTGATTTCCACAATCTTTTCTCCTTTGCGTTATGATATTTGAATCAGGCGAAATCTTACTGGGATTTTGTTACTGGAGCATCGTCGATTGACGGCCAACGTTTGTTGCTTGCGATATGGATTTACGAATGACGATGCAGTCTGCAGGGCAATTCAATAGCCAATAGGGAAAAGATTCGCTCCATATTTTTTGACGGCCCATTGGGCTTTGTAGTTGGCCCAACATACAACTGTTGAGTAGCGGAAAGGTAAAGCTCGTGTTTTTCTATCTAGTCCCTCCAAATATTACTTATCACCTAAACGCCCCACTACGTTATGATATGTTCAGATTGTCAAACCACCGTGCGTTGGTGTTTCTCCAGCCCTCACCAAAGCCCTCGAACCCGACTATCGCTCGCACGCCACCAAGTCGCCGTCTTGCCGCCTCTACAAACGACGTCGCGAGCCAATCCCGCGACCGCTAGTAGTAAACTGTTATAGATTATTGCTACTTTTATTTCGGCTGAAGTTGCCCTAATCGTTTTCTGCTCCAAATTAATTTGGGCGTGGCCATTGTATCTCGATGTAAGTTTCTTCACGATTTTTTATTTTTTCTTTTAAAGTTCGTTTTTTTTAATGGTGGATAGGGAGTAGGAAATTGGAGTACCGGTTGGTAGTGAATTCTCTGTAATTTTTTGGTTCATGGTGTAGATTCCCTTTGTTTTCAAATGTGATCTTGGTCTCTTTTAGGGGATCCTGATAGCTTAAGGCAGGATCTTTAGAGTTTCTGGATATTTATCTTCGCGTGATTCGTTTGGTTGATACTATATCTTGTTTGTGTTTGTCTGTAATAAACCCGGGTTTTTTTTTTTGCAACTGATTCTCTCTGTTATCTAGTTTGCTGGTGAATTACAGTTGGAATCTTACATTACTTTGTCATCTGTTAACAGTTTTTCTTATATCCTTTAAATTACTAGATTGCTCCTGTTGGGGTGTGTAGCTGATGCTTGGAGGTGTTCTGGTTATATTCTGTTGATTCAAGAGATTTTCTAGTACTCATCTGCCAGAAGGAAATATAAATGGCTGCCCTCCTATCCGGTGATCCCTCACATCATGGAGCATCTGAAGGGAGCTATAAGATTAATCATGAAAAGGCAGAAGAAAGTGGAGGGCGTTGGTATTTTTCTAGGAAGGAGATAGAGGAAAACTCACCATCCAGAAACGATGGTATAGACTTAAAAAAAGAGGCTTATCTGCGCAAGTCATATTGCACATTTTTACAAGATTTAGGCATGAGGCTAAAAGTGTAAGTTCCTACTTTAGTTTGCTTACATTTTCATATTTTTTATTATTAAGGATCTTTAGATGATTTGCTTATAATTTCTCAAAAATCACAATATCTTTCTGAAAGTTGTGGTTCTATGATTTCTTCGACATAGATCTTTGCCATTCGCCTTGCTAAAAAAAGATCTTTGCTATAGGTTTTATGTTAACTATCATTTCCGTGTTTGACATATTTGTAAATGCATGTAATATGAATTGATGGTAAGAATGAGAAAACAACGATTATATATGGACTTTGGAGTACTACGATTATATCTGGTAAAGTTTCTCTTAAAATCTTTTTAGAATAAAAATGGGATGTAATTGTGTATTAGATGAGGTATTGGATGAGAAGTGGAATTCTTCTGGACAAGACCTGGATATGGCATATAGGATAAATGCATCTCGACTAGGATGTCTTATTATAGTCCTGACATGCAATTTTGAAACTCTTTTTAATAAGTTTGGAGAATGAGAAGATAATGGCACCCAATGTTCTAATAAATGCTGGGTGCCCGCGTGGTGGTGAGGGAGTGCCAAGGGCCAAGAGCCAGGGGCGCTGAGACGGGTGCCAAGGGTAAAAAAGATAATAGAAATATTAAAAAACAGCTATTAAATTTGGCTTTGTTGTTGAGCCAGATATTTCTTGTCAGATATATTATTATTGTTCGAACTGACAAGTAAAAGTCTTACGAATGATATTTAACTATATTTCCTATTCCTACTATGATTCTATCATCTCTTCTGTCTGTGTGTTTCTTGGAATGTTTAATCGCTCATGGGCATCATTTGATGGCTAAAGAAAAGAGACCTATTGGGCTAATGTTATAGCTACCCCCTAGACAACTGTGGTTGGCAGTTCCAAGTGCTGCCGGGAGTGCTGAGCGGCAGCATCAAGGTCCTAATTGTGATACTGCCCGGCGCCGAAGCGCTCTTTGGCAGTGTCATTTAGAACACGGGTGGCACCTGCTCCCGCCTCCACAGTAATTACGTATCTGCATAATGTTGTTTTACTCTTGATCTTGTTTGTTCGAAAATACTTGTCTTTGCCGGATATTATTTGCATTGGTAAGAATATATTAGATTTATCCTTAATGGTAGATACTTTATGATGCAGGCCCCAAGTTACAATTGCTACAGCAATAATATTCTGCCATCGCTTCTTTCTTCGCCAGTCACACGCCAAAAATGATAGGAGGGTGAGTTACTTTTGTTTAGTTTACTGTTTATCTATAATGATCTTATGGTGAACTTGATGGCAATCATGGATTGGTCTCAGATGAAAATTTTCAGTAGGAATTATTTCTTGTGGAAATATGAAAAATTAATTTTTTGGCAGGCATAAGCGTTAGTAGGATGAACTTATGAGATTACTTCTATACATATAGCTATTAGATGTGAAGTAGATTTAGTTCTTCCTCTGTTGATAAAAAAGTGGTTTTATAGGGATTCCTGTCAGTCAAACATCTATGATGTTTAACGTGATATAACATAATCACTTTTAAGAGTAAACTTCAAGTGGACAACTCTTAGGTGTACAATCGTGTACAATTTTTCTATTCCATTTTCTGTCGTCGAAATTGATAACACCAATGGAAAGCTTGTATACAATAGAATAAAAGCCCCATACTTTGATATGGTTCCGGCAACTTCATCGCCGGGAATTTCGAAAACTCTTTCCCTTGGGTTAAGTAGTCCTTAATAGGGTTTAAGAAATTCTCTGCGACAAAGTCACCGGAACCACACCGGAGCATGGGGCTTTTGTTCTCTTATATACAAGTTTTCCATTAGTGTGATCAATTTCGACAACGGAAAATGGAATCATAAAATTGTACACGGATTGTACATCTAAGAGCTGTACATTAGAAGCTTACTCATCATTTTAACTTGTGAAACCATTCTGAATGGACTGAAAATCTTGAAACTGTTTGCTTTATTAGAAACAGGGTTAAAAAAAGAAATATATTTGAAGTTGTGATCATTGACTTTTTTATGCACACTTTTGCAGACAATTGCTACAATATGCATGTTTCTTGCTGGTAAGGTTGAAGAAACCCCTCGGCCTTTAAAAGATGTTATTCTTGTGTCATACGAAATAATACATAAAAAAGATGCCGCTGCCGTCCAGAGGATCAAGCAGAAGGTGGGTGTATGTCCGTGTGCATCTTTTTTTACTCGAAGTTGCTGCTTAAGCATGCTTTTATTTTTCAACTGAGATACATTTAGCCTTGAACTGCTTAAGATGCCTGTGCATTCTGATGCTGGGTGGGCATATGACCACCTCATGCCAATGATTCCTTTATTCATAAATGATGCACAAAAGCATTCATTACGTGCTTTTATTGCATTATTTGACATTTTAGTACAATGTGCAGGATGTTTATGAACAACAAAAGGAACTTATTTTACTGGGAGAAAGGATTGTTCTTGTTACTCTTGGTTTTGATCTCAATGTGAATCATCCATACAAACCTCTTGTTGAGGCAATTAAAAAATTTAAGGTTGCCCAGAATGCCCTTGCTCAAGTGGCTTGG
>JAOYMZ010000006.1:81667-107024 GCA_025802335.1 Pinguicula primuliflora
TATCACCAAAACTTGAACACATGCAATTCAATGTATAAGCTTTCCAATGGTACGATCAATTTCGAAAACGGATGGTGTTACGAAAAAATTGTCCACACGAAGGGAAAAATTGTCCACACCAAGCTGACCATACGAAGCTGGTTCTATATATATATATTTTACTCCTAAATCTTATAGGGTGTTGATAATATCAATTTTCACTATAATTATTATAAAAACGCGAAGTGGAAGAGTGGTAGAAAGGTGTGATAGGAAATGGTGTGAGCAAGAGAGGGGGAGGGTTTGATTCCCATGGGAGCTCGACTTTTTTCATTTTTCCTGCGCTGACATGGCAATTCGTGAAAAATGCGCGATCAATAGGCGTGGGATTTATCGGGCTCAAACTAGTCACATTCTTTGATTACATGTTACTGGTAACATGTCTTATTGACTTCAAAAGCCGGTACGAGATTAATTTCTTAAAATTACCCTCATGACACTACAAATATACAAATTTAGTGATAACCCTAACCCTAGCCCACATAATTGTCGGAATGTCCATGGACAATAATGTATTCTTCTTTATACACATCTTTAGATTTGACAGTTAAATTAAAGTCAATTTAGCTCTTTAGATTAATTGGTTGGTGTGAAGGAGTCGCCTCATGATCGTACTGCATCCTCGGTTGTATTGTATGCAGACGTGTCGGCCCGTGTTCACCATTGTCTCATCATCAATTTCGACTCGCAGTCGTTTATGTATTCTCACACCAACTGATGTACACTATTCTGGGATCAGCAGTTCTGGGTTGTTTGCTTTTTTAAATATATTTTGAGCCTAAAATTTAAATATTGATCAAATAAAATAAATATATGCTAACAAAATAAAATTAGCATATTCTACAAAAATTAAAACATACCACAAGAGATAAGAAGGGTGCTAAATCAACTGACACACCAGTTTGCTCTACCGGGTGCACGGGAGTGAAAAATTTGCGGCAGTGGAGGTCCGCCCAATTCAGATTGTCATCCTCACAGGTACTTGGCTGTCCAAAACCCCTGACATCCCCGAATCGGACGTACTGAAAACTATTAGCCCACTTACCAAGATATTGGGCTAAATATTGTGGCCAATTGCGCCGCCTACTTCTCTTCCCCGCTTTTACTTTTCGGTGTGCCAGTTCTTCACCTACAACATCCACCCCATGTGGATCCCCTGAGCCCAACTGAATTGGTGAACTGTACATCTACTGTGCACGAGCACAACCACATCTAAATAAAAGATAGACCCATGGTACGTCTATAACATACGATAAATATCGGTAATACGACTTATCTCATCGTCTGTATATAGGGTGGAATAAAACTGCAAATCAAACCCATACAAAAAAAATATTAAACCAAGTAAAAGAAACTATAGTTAATGATCATAAATAATAAAACTAAGATTATACCTGAATGGGGCCAAGGACATCAAATGACATTTGAAGCAGTTGGACTCGATATGCCCCTGCATTCCTATTGTTCGTCCATGTCAAAAATTTATTGCCAAATACATCGGGAATATGTTCACGTCTCCGGTCTACGTGAGATGGAATGATCCTACGAGGGCGCGGCGCAATGGTCCAGAAGTGCGAATACGCCCATATTAGCAACAATTTAGTTGCGTCGCTCACATTCTTGAAGTTCTCTGCATGAGTCATGCACATGTTGTTGTACATATAACACAACAGCGCACTCCCCCAACTGTACGTGCGAACTCGCTCCAAATCTTCTATATATATATATATATATTTCAAATCTTCTATATACAAGTGCAAGTTCATAAGTATCCTATACCCACTACGATCCGGAAAAATAATGTCACCCAAAATCATGGTTAGGATATCCTGGGAATAATATTTTACATCAATCTTGTCGCTGTCGCCCTCAATCTATACATTTTCCAAATGATCCCCAATCCTGGAAACCGTCGTATAAGTTTCGTACACGTGCTCGTCAACAATATGCACACCGTAGTGTTGCAGCATATACTGCTGCATATGAGGGAACGGCCAGGGACGACTGCTACCTAACCCTCTAACAGGCTCCCCATTAATAGGGAGTTCCCATATGATCGACACATCTTGTAATGTGACAGTGCACTCCCTGAATGATATCTAGAATGTGTGCGTTCGAGGATGCTATCAATTAATCAGCGCCGTAATAAAATGCCAATTGATCTATATGGGGTAACTCTAATATGGCACCCCAAAACCCAGCTCCCACAATACAGTTCACAGCATGCGGAGCGGATGTAACACAAGCCTACGAATCCGACAATCAGGATGTCTACAATGAAGTGTAGCATTAGGATCTAGTTCATTCCTCAGAATACGCGTACTTCTACGAGTCTCGAAGTCTCCAATAACATCTTACAACTCAGGCCAATACAGACCAGAACGCTGACTCTGATCCTAACTATAACTCATACTGATAGCATACAAATAATAACATTTAATATTCAACAATTTAAATCGAATATTACAATAACTAAAAAATAATAACAATAATTAATAAATCATGCATAAAAAATAATAACAAAGTTAAATATTATATTAAAAATTCTATTGTGCCCTCGCTGGGAAGAGCAGGAAAAGCTCAACCGTGGTGTAGGCAAAAATATTATATTTTGGCAAGCTCAAAGCAAAGAGCCAAATTGACCTTAAATTAAATAAATATTGTTGAGTACTTATATTGTCTGCAGCGTGGTTTTTCATTTTGATAATATCACGGCAAATAGTTAAATAAATTTTAAATTAAATAAATATTGTGAATTACTTATATTGTCAAATCAAGATTAACAACAGCAGTAATCTCAATTAAATATTCAACTGACTGGGTGCTTACTGTGTGGCAAGGACTAAGGACTAGGGCTACAAAAGAAACAATTAACCAAACAGACAAGACACGCGTATGGTTTCGAAGACACGCTTTTAAGCTCTTGAGCCGTTCAACTAAACGCGTGCCAGTACTCTTAAAGGCGAAATTGCCCCTGATGCCACCATCCAAAATATCCAACTCTTGGTCTTTCGAACCGGGTCCGGACAGAGTCTAAATTTTGATATAAATTGGCTTAAGCTGTTCAACGGGATTCGGGCACAGCACAAGACAAGAGGAAACGGCTTCATTCTTGACAACATAAATCCATTCAATTTCACCACCAGGGGATCCAACGCGATTATACGAACACCTTTCCGGTATCTCGGTCGAAATATTCTCTCCTGGTGATTTTCGTTTTCCAAAATACAACAAATTCGATAATCTTTGTGAGGAGCCCACCCTACCCTGGAGAGAAACATTTAGGGCTATTCGAGAATTACGTTTCCTTTCATGTTCTTGTGTAGGCTAACCCCCCATCAATCAGAGCCGTAAAGGATTGAAATTTTGGAGAGATCTCCTTCTGGGGTTTGTTCAATTTATTCTGGGTTTGTGGTTTTGGGGTGATTGATATTGCTGGAGGGATAGAGAAACGATATGTTTAGCGTATCGAGATTATGTGATAAGGTATATGCAATGGTGGAAGGTGGATCTCGTTATTGCTCAAAGAAGACGGATGATGTATGTGGTGGAAGTTCATGTGACGAGGTATTGTTTTGGTTCGTCTCCTTTTTTTTTGTTTGATTGTGGTGATATTCAGTTAATATGCGCCCACACTAAAACTTTGAATTTTTCAATTAATTTATGGTGTTGCTTTCTGTGTGATCCCTTTGAGAAATGCAATTAATTCATTCTGGAGGCTGTGTATAGAAAATGGAAATATGGAAATTTGTGGTGAAATTTTTAAAGCCCTCATTGTGGAATTGTTGGATTTGCGCTTTAGTTCATGGGATTAGATCAAATTCCCCCTATCTTCATACTATTTTTGTTGGAAGAAACCGTTATGAAAAAGAATCAATTTTCCTTTCAAAATCTTTCCTCTGAGGTTTTGGCCTTCTGGTAGCGTATTCTAATGCTATTGATATGATGATCGGTCTGGACACTTCTGCTTCCTGAAATTAACTTCGATGGTGGTAGTGTTATAGAAATTTTAACGGGCTAACTCATGCGCATACGGCTTACTTAATGCATAACCTGCTAATGGAGGTGCTTCCTGGTCTTGTTGATCGTCTAATAGTTAATTTTTAGGTTTCGTGTCACGTTCATAATATCATATAGGAACTTGCTGAACCTTTTACTCGGAATCGTAACGTGTATATCCATTACACTGCCCAACTGAAATATATGTAGTATGGTTTCCTAAGGTCTTATGGTACTCTTTATCTGCAGGAATCAGGACGGACATTGAGCATGAACAGATTAAAGTGTATACTGCGTGGGCTCGACATAAGAGCATTCCTCTTTCTATTTGTTTTGGTCCCAACGTTTGTCTTTGTTACGTACATGCATGGACAGAAGATCACGTACTTCCTAAGGCCTTTATGGGAATCTCCACCGAAGCCATTCCACGAGTTGCCTCATTATTACCACGAGAATGTGACTATGGAGAACTTATGCAAGCTTCATGGTTGGGGAATACGAGAGTATCCTCGGCGTGTTTATGATGCAGTTTTGTTCAGCAATGAAGTAGACATCCTCAAAATACGATGGGAGGAGTTGCATCCTTATGTTTCAGAATTTGTCCTTCTTGAGTCGAACTCAACTTTCACGGGGATACCAAAGCCTTTCGTCTTCTCCAGCGTCCGAGATCAATTTAAATTCGTTGAGGCTCGGTTAACCTATGGACAAGTCCCTGGGAGATTTAAGAGAGGAGAAAACCCCTTTGTTGAGGAAGCATATCAAAGGCTTGCACTAGATTATCTCCTCAAGCAAGCTGGAATACAAGATGATGACTTGCTAATTATGTCGGACGTGGACGAGATACCGAGTAGGCACACGATTAACCTCTTAAGGTGGTGTGATGGGATACCTCCTGTCCTCCATCTACGCCTGAGGAACTATTTGTACTCTTTTGAGTTTCTTCTTGATGATAAGAGCTGGAGAGCTTCTGTTCACGTATATCAACCCGGAAAGACCAGATATGCCCACTATAGGCAGTCTGATGAAATCCTGGTCGACTCAGGGTGGCACTGCAGCTTTTGCTTCAAACATATCAGTGATTTTATATTCAAGATGAAAGCTTATAGCCATGTGGATCGAGTGAGGTTTTCCCATTTTCTGAGTCCTAAAAGAATCCAAAGAGTAATCTGCGAAGGGGCCGATTTGTTCGACATGCTTCCCGAAGAGTATACTTTCAAGGAAATAATTTGGAAATTGGGACCCATACCTCATTCATACTCAGCCGTTCATCTTCCTTATTATCTTTTGGAGAACGCTGATCAGTACAAGTATCTTCTTCCTGGGAATTGCATTCGGTAATGTGGGTGAATCAGAAGGGATGAGAGACCTGTGCACTCTTTCTTTACAGGTTGCTGCCGAACCTTTGGCTCCTCCCATGGAGGTTAACCATCCATTGACCACTACTATGTGTTGTTTTCATGACCATGCTGCATCCCCGGCCTACGTAATATCCATTCTTTTATATGAGTATTTGTTAACTTTGGGGCAGTTCCTGGATTTTAGGGCAATGTTTTTTGTACATACCTTTTTCCGTAGGGTTGGTTTTCATGCAAGAGGGATGTGGAAGGGAGAATTTGAACTTATGGAGTGCTTTTGGATCTGTATAAGACTATACTATGCAACCATGGAAGTTTGACATAGCCACCGGTTCTCATGGTGAAATTTTTTTGTTCACTTATTTACTTGAATTGAAGTTCTGTTTGTTAATGGATATATGATTGACCGTTGGTTTCACCTTTATTGCGTGTAAAGATAAGTATTTCTGTTGTCCTGCCTGCACCATTATTCAACGAATCAACGTTGGCATATCCGAATATTCTCAAGAATATAGATATGTGATAGTCGTTGTTGTCAATAATTATTTACGATGCTCAAATCTAATTTGAACAATTGGTCCGAAGGTTTAAATTAGATGAGTGACTTCAAATGAGTTAAGTTATCCATGTGAACCGGTAGATTGAAATTAGGGGGTGATTATTTAGAAGTAACTTAACTTCAATTAATAAATTGAAAAGTGTGTGCAAAATATGTCTGTCTCTAATAAAAATAAAATACAGTATTATTAATTTGAAAGTTATTTTTGTAATATAAATTTAACAAATGACAAAAATATCCGTCAATTTGAAAATATTGAATTGTTTAAGAGGGTAAAATTATCTTAAACTTAATATTTACAAAAAATATCACCATCAAAATCACTCCAAAAGCAACCCAAATATGTTTTTGACTTTTAGGCTTTTTTGACTTCTCCACTGCAAAAGTCAAGAGTCAAACAACAAAGTCAAAATTCGCAAACACCCCCAACTGAATTTTCACCCGCTAGACAAAAGCTGATTTTCTAAAGAATTTGCAAAACACTCACTCAATCCCTCAATTAAATACATTAACTAATTACTTACCAAAAAGAAAATACATTAACTAATTATTGCGCTGGCCGCTGAGCATCTAAGAATCCCTTAGACAGCAAAGCCGTTTACTTTTCAGCAAAGAAAAAGGAAAAAAAATGGAATCCCATCCCACCTGAGGAGTGGTTAAAAATGGAATCCCATCCCATCCCTTAGACAGTGCACCAGCAACTACCTTTGCACCTTTGCATTTTTAACCATTCCTCAGCTGGCATGAATTAAAATATACTGTTTGCATATTATTAATTTAAAAGTTATTTTTGTAATATAAATTTAACGAATTACAAAAATATTGGTTAGTTTTGGAATATTGAATTGTTTAAGTGGATAAAAATATCTTAAATTGAATATTTACAAAAAATGTCACCGTCAAAATCACTCCAAAAACAACTCAAAGATGTTTTTGACTTTTAAGTTTTTTTACTTTTCCACCTCAAAAGAAAACGGCAAAAGGTGTTTTTATAGAGAATTTGCAAAACACTCACTCTCAATACCTCAATTAACAAAAATGCTTTGGTTACCAACAATTTTGACACTTTTGGATCGCCGAAATAAAAATTCGTCAACATTTTTGGAATCCTTTCGTCAAAACGATGTCGGAACCGGTCTTAAATTTTACTTTTGGACTCGCAACACATCATTTAAGGCTAGGGTTAAGTTTGTTACTCTTTAAATGCTTATTTAATAGAGTTTTAATTTTTTTTGGCGGCGAAGTCGCCAAAACCGAAATCTATGACTGTTTACGACATCGTTTCGATGCAAAAATTCGAAAAATATTGATGAATTTTTGTTTTGGCAACCCGAAAGTGTCAAAATTGTAAAATTACCTAAGTTCGGTAACCCCTTTTGTTGGTAACTCTAGCATAACTCCTCAATTAAATACATTAACTAATTATTGCGCTGAGCATCTAAGAATCCCTTAGACAACAAAGCCGTTTACTTTTCAGCATAGAAAAAGGAAAAAAAATGGAATCCCATCCCACCTGAGGAGTGGTTAAAAATGCAAAGGTGCAAAGGTATTTGCTGGTGTTGAATTTCGTTCATTCCTTTTCAGCATTGTCCATAGAAGAAGAATCAGATTCATCCTGATCAAAATAGAATCATCCACCAGATGAAGACTATGGCGCTATAAATCCTCCATGCTCAAGCAAGAGCACTAGTAGAGACAAAAGGAACAACTCTTGAGAAAATGCAGATGTATCCACGTGACAGCTACAAAGAAGAACACTACTTCTCCATGGAGGAGGAGGAGGATTTCAAGGTCAGGGAGCCGTTCCCTCATCATCATCCTCACCGCGACGGCCCGAGCATCAAGCATGGTGGTGAGGAGTTCAAGTTCAGAGAACCGTTTGCTCATCATCCCCACAATCATCAGCACATGCATGGCTATTACGACAACACTGCTGAGAACTTCAAGGATGGCCGTGTTCAGTATTCTGAGACGTTTTATGAGAAAGAGTTTTACAATGACAACTGTGATGACAGGAAGGATCATACAAGCCATGGCACCAAACACCAAATGAATCCTAACAAATACTCTGGTAGCAAGCCTTATAATGTCGTGATGAATGGAGGATACGGCTCTCGTGTTCAATTGGAGAAGAAACATTACAGCCCCGTGTGGAATGCCAAGGGGATCGTCGATTGAGCATCATCCAGAGCTTGAGATGGGAACATGAGTTATAAGGACGTACAGAGTATACTGAATAAGAAAGATGGTTGGTGAGAAACCATCACAGGTTTGCTGAATTCTAAATGCTAAGTGTGTGGCTACTATGTTGTGCATGAGGCATGATCTATGTAAAATGATAGTGCAATGACCAAGTGCAAGAAATAAAATACTTCTATTTGCTTGTATATCTTTGAGATTTCCCAAGAGGCCAAGAATATGTGCGTGCAGTGCCCTCATGCTACAGCGGATTGACCGGTCTGTGCAAAGTTATTAAACACCGGCCCACCTGCTGCACCAATCCTGCAGGACCATATGGACACCGCATATGTGCAGTGCACACCCCATATCCCCTCCTATGTGCCACAATTGCCAAAAACATATTCATGAATAATGCAGGGGAAACTACCACAGACACAAACAAGTAACGGAAGGAAAGAGCTGGGTTTCCTTGAATTTAAGGATATAATTCCTCTCTGGTTTAAGGATATCATGACAGCATTGCTTATCCCATGCACACACACAAAAATCCATTTCCATATCAATACCAACATTAGAGTGACATTCTACTTCAACTAAAATCTATACATGCTGTTCATGTTCGTGTACCAAAAGAAGTATCTGAATGAATCCACAAAGATTTTAATTTCTCCTTTCAGCTCAACAAAATTCTACCAACAGGGTCCGGAAGGGGTCAATTCAAAACCCAGTTCTTGAAATAGGCAGTACATCAGAAATTGGTACTTCTCCATCCTCAAGAACAACATAATCATATCTCTCATTCGGCCAGAACATCACATACACCACAATATAAAACAAAACCTCAATCATCAGCTCGGCTGCAATAGTCCAAGACCAAATCTTGTAGCTTGCTGTAGCTCTGAACATAAATAAACCCAATCTTGTTAACCCAACATACCCATAAAATGCAATTGCAAAATTCTCGTAGACCCTCTTATGCACCAGTCTTCTAGCCTCCTTTACTTGTAATTTGGAACTGTCATCTAAGTTATCCAGCGACTTACGAACTGGGATCATCATCATAACGCAGCATACGAAATCTGCAGCGAAGTATGTAACTATGCCATAGCTGTACTTATTGTTGGATGGCCCTGCTTCTCGGATTAGAATAAACGAGGTGCTTGCGATAGCTTGAAGCAAGCTTGCTGCAGCCTTGGTGCATTTCCCAATTTCAGTTATGGATGGCCTGAAAAGTGACCATCCCGCCCCAAGTAGCAACATGACATGTAGGAACAGCATGCTCCTGAAGAAATAAATGGCGTGCCACAGGTAGTTCCAGCCATGGGGTGATCCTGTCCGCGAGATGGAAAGCTGAGTAGCAGCATATGATGCGAGTTCCAAGCCTCGAATTAAGAGTAAAACCGCCATGGGTGTGTGAATCTTGTGGAGGAATGGCTTGTTCTCGTTGCAGGCGCAGCACCATGCGAGGAAGAAAACAGAGTATAAGATGCCGCAGACGAAAAGGATTGCACGCAGATGGGTCATGTTCTCGTCCATATAGTCACGGTCACCACTCGGGTTGACATTGTAGGTCTCGAGATATAGTTTGAAGGAAATGGAGGTGTCGTTGGCGCAATTCACGAAGAAGATGTAATACAGATCTGGGATTGTAATGTGTACGGTCTTGTTGAAATTGGGTTGTGAGAGAATGGTTTTCTCGTTGAAAGGTAAGATTGGTAAGACGAATGGTTTGCCTATGATGCAGATATCGTTTAGGAGAGCTCGTTTGATGGACTCAAGTGCAGGAGTCGGGGCGTAGAAACATCCCATTAAGGATGAATTTGCGGGAATTGAGGAAAAGTATCTTGTGTTTGTGACCGCAACAGATGAGATCGATGCCGAGATGTAACCGGCATTGGTGAATCCAAAATCCTCAAAGAGAATGAAGGAACGAGCATCGGAGGATATTTGGATGATTTGTTTCTCAGATTTCACGGAGTGAAAGTTCAACAAAAGGAGGAGAAAGAAGAAGAAGAAGTCGTGCATTTTCTGCAGGATGGATGGGGTTACATTACAGAAATTGAAAGGTGAGGGAGGAAGAAGTCCGTCAATGTGGTGACGATGCATTTCTTCTTAGTTTTAGGAACCACTAAGAATAGTATTAACAATTCGGCATTTAATGAATTAACATCTATATATTAATGGAAATTTTTTTTTGTACTACGGTCCTGTTTGTAAGTTGTACTGAAAAGTTACTTTTAGTTTTTTATGGGGCTTTTAAAAAAAGGTGCTTTTATAAGTAAGTTATAAAGTGTTTGCAGTAGGGATTTTATTGTGACAAAAGTTAAAAAAAAATCGTAGGACAAAATGGATATAATACGGAATTTTTTTTGGATATTTTGATATTATCGATTTGTATATAGACAAAATTATTTTAAAAGTAAATTTTTAAATATTTACAAAATTGTCACTGTCTTAAGCCTCCCAAAAGCTACTCCAAGTTAACTTTTGGCTTTTGGGCTTTTGGGAGTTTTTCTACCGCCAAAAGCCAAAATCGCAAACAGTGTAAAAGAGGTTTCTGCAATTGAAAAGCCAAAAGCTACTTTTGAGAAGAACTTGCAAACAGGCACTACATCTCTACCGAAAACTTAGACCGAATAGGTCAGAAATGACAAAAAACCCACCCTCGCGTGATGTGTTACTGTGCTAAGTAAGGAATATTTTTGTCTAATTCAGTTTAAAATTTCGGTTTGCGTAGTATGCTAAGCATTGCTCTATATTAATATATAGGATATTTGTTAGTGTGTCCAATTAGAAGGCGACATGTCAGCATTTTCCTGGTGCAAGTTAGCATAACCCTATATTCTTGCAGGTTTCTTTGAATTGCAAGTCTCTAATCGCGAAAACTCACCTTCTCTCCACATCCGTAATGTATCTTGGGACTCCGTCAAACCGTTCTCCCCGGCCCTGCCTTCACAATCGCGAAAATCCCTCAACCTTCTCCCTGTTTTCCCGCTCCACGGAATCGTTCCCCTCCTATATATTGTCTTCTTCTCCCAGTTTATTATCCTTCGTCTTCTATGAACAGGTATTTTTTTGGTTACTTTTTATTAGATTTTCTAATTTACTGTTTATACTACAAATAATAATTAAAAATAATAATAATAAGTGATAATATGGGTAAAATAGTCTTTTTCAACTAATTTTTTTTAGCTCACTCTCAATTCACAAGGAGATAAATTGTAGTTTTGAAACCATAAGGGGGTTAAATTGCATTTTTGCTAAACCACAAGAGGGTAAATTGAATTTTACTCTATTTATAACAGTAGAACATTTTTCTCTGATGTCGACACCAAATTTTACACGAGTGCTACATGTTCCAAAAATCATGGTACATGGCTTTTAGGCATTTTCCGACTGCTGAAATAAAAAAGTAAAGCCGGTTCTGGAATCCTCACGTCGAAACAGTGTCGTAACTGATCATGGATTTCGGTTTGGGTGACTTCAACGCCAAAAAAACTAAAACACTATTAAATAAGTATTTTAAAATCAACAAACTTAACAGCGTGTAAATTTATGTCTCGATTCCACACCATTTCAATGCGCGTATATCAAAATCGTTATTACTTTTTTTAGCATTCAAAAATCCACCAAATTCGGTGGGTATCGAAATTCTGGACAATGATGCTTTCGAAATAAGAAGCATTATTGCTAATTTGATCTCTATATCAAGTCCCGAACTGTTCAAACCTTTTTCTTTGACTCGTTATTCCCCAATTTCTGTCGATCTGTAACGTAACGGCTCTATCTCAATACAACCAGATTCCAACTTTTGACAATGTCCGGCCATTCATTAATTTTGAGTCTATAACCGTTACGAACTCTGAATTCTGAGTCTCTGAAGTCTGACCTCATACAATACAATACAACTCTCAGTTTCATCTGCGTTTTCACATACATTTGTTGCTCTACTCGGCGGTATCATGACAAATGGTGAGGCAGTCCTCGTTGCAAGCGTTTCAGAATGCAGAGACAGGGATGAAGTGCACTTTTGTACTCCAAGTTCTTCTTGTTACTCGGCCAAACTCGGCCATACCTGAAAGAGGGGAAAATATGGAAAGGCCACTTGCAAAAGATTTTGGGTCTTGTTCTTTGAAGAGAAAGAGACCACCCAATATTGAGATCCCAAAAATTTTGCGAGAAATTTCTTGCCCTATTCCCAATAGTTGCAATGCTATAGAGGAACGAGGTTCTGGGTTTGCAGTATTCTCGTTGAAAGGCAAGAAAAAGTTCATGGAAGATTCCCACAAAATATGTTCTTTCCCAGATGGTAATAAGGTAGTCCGTAAATCATATATCCTTTTTAATAGTTAATTGCTGTTCCTGTTTACGCTGGGAATGGTATCAAAATTAATGTTACCTAAGTGTTTAAGCTGAATTTTTTTTCAAGATCATTCTCTGATTGCAGGCATTCTTTGGCGTATATGATGGGCATGGTGGAAGCAAGGCTGCAGATTTCGTGGCAGAGAATTTGCATCTGAATATTTTTGAAATGTTGGCAAGATCTGAGAACAAATCAAAAGAAGAAGCGGTCAGGGATGGATACTTGAAAACGGACGAGGAATTCCTGAAACAGGTAACTGTTGCAACAATCAGATCTACAGTCAGATCTTGTAGATTTTCTTAAATATGAAAGTATAAAGATTGCTTAAGTGGGTGCCTGATTGCTTCAATTGTTGTATGAGTACAAGATTCATCAGTCAAATTTAGTTCAATGGATCAGGGAAATTCGTACGGAGTAAGATGGAAGTTATTGTAGGTTGCAGAAAGTATACTCTTTCAGCCTTTGAAATGGGGACTAATTCAAGTACCAGTTTTAATTAGTCAATCCATGTGCATCTTGCTAAGACACATTTAGCAAGAGGGATGAAAGGTTTGTATGTGATGAAAGTCCTGTTCGAGAAGGCGGTCGCTCAGCCTGCCTAGGCGCCGTCTAAGCGCTGGGTGGTCGCCCTCCGCCCTTCTGGAATGCGGCCTATGTATCCACTTAGGGGCGGCAAGACTGCCTAGGCACTAAGTGGATCCTGACCGCTTAGGGACCATCCAATGCTTTCTCGAACACTCCATGTAAAGGAGACCGTTGACAGAAATTCAAGTTCATTTTCAATACGTTCATAATGTGTGCATCTTGCTTGGACTTATTCAAAATTTGGACACTGGGAATTCTCAGGGCTTAGGCAGTGGTGCTTGCTGTGTTACTGCTCTGATTGACGAGAAAGTGATGGTGGTTTCAAGCTTAGGCGACTGCAGGGCTGTTCTGTGTAGGGGACGAAAGGCAGAAGCTCTTACGACCGATCACAGGCCATCTCGCGAGGATGAACGGAGAAGAGTGGAGGATAAAGTATGTATTGACAGTGAACTTCGATCTATTGATGAAACACAATTGTTATGTGTAACTTAGATATTGACTTTTTAATGGTGTGACAGGGTGGATATGTTGAGTTTCACCGAGGAACTTGGAGGATTCATGGGAGCCTTGCAGTTTCCAGGAGCATCGGTGATGCTCATCTGAAACAATGGGTGTTGGCTGAGCCTGAATCCAAGGTTGTCACTTTGAGTCCTGACATGCAATATCTGGTCTTAGCATCTGATGGGCTGTGGGAACAGGTACTACAACGTTTGCATAAGTTCTATACCGGACGAATGCGCAAGAAGCACAAGAAACACACGCGGCAGCATACCATTCGAACGTTCTGTCACGTTGGATTCTTGCATTTCTTGTGGCAAAAATTCTTGTGGTATAGTATTTGTGCAACGTTTGAGCCACAAACCCTTCCTCGTTTTTCCATGATATCCTCATTGTCTCTTTTGAATACGAGCACAATTTTTTTTTTTGTGGATGTGGGCTCAACAGGTTGGCAATCAAGAAGCTGTGGATATCGTTATGCAGTCATGTGATGACAACACGAAAGAAACCACCTCATCTCTTGAGAAGGAAAATTGTCTTCCCAAATCACCAAGAGTAGCTCGGGTTAAGTCGAAGAGGATATTACTTGATGCAAATCACGTTAAAAATGATGTAGAAAATAATCAACAGATTGAAGCTGAAGTCTGCAGCGACATACGGATCCCGCCGTGCAAGTTTCGAAAAAGTTCAGCAGCGAAACGACTGAAGGTAAAGGAGCATATACGGGATGACAACCAAGGCGGCGGCGGCGTAGAGAAACTTGTGCAGCATGGTGATGGACTTCTGGCTGCCTGTAAGGATCTTGCTGATCTTGCTGTATCCAGAGGTAGTTTAGATGACATTACAATAATGGTAGTGGATTTGTGTCACTATAGACATTGATTTAAGCTGCTTGACTAAACTACATGAATGATTCATTATTCAATGCATATGGTTGTCTTTTCGACTGCTGGAAAATGTTTTTCACTTTGTGTTTGCTTATGATAACGCCAAGGAAACCAGCACAGTATATGCTAACAGTAGTGTTCTCAATCATTTATCAATTATAATACTAATACCCGCAATTTTGACACACTTTCATAAACCCGTTATGTGGCAACCATCACAATCACCCATTAAAAAATGAATATGGTTGTGTTTGTGTGTGTGATTGCGATAGATGGTACAAAAGGTGATTTATGAAAGTGTGTCAAAGTTGATGGTACACGTAGCATTGCTCCATCATTTATTCATTTTTTTCTATGTGAATTTTTTTTTGATGAACTGAAAATGGAAACAGAACTACTTACTGAATATCTCTTTTACACCCACCTCTGTTGAGCAGCAGCTGCTACCTTTGATCCACAAAGAACGCAGGATGCTTATGTGGAAGACCATCAATCTCCAGATTGTTGGGAAGGTGATGAGTATCAGAATTGACTAGTAAGAGAGGATTGATCCATTAGAGGAAGGATAAGCATTTCACATGAAGGAAAATCTTCACCTACAGATTCTTGCGTCTAACCGCATCCAGACTAAATGAGACCGATGATCTGGACTATTAGATTCAATGACGGCACAATAGTTGCTGCAAATCTAATACCCAAAATTACTAGTCATTTAGTCGGCACCCAGGAGTCCGCCCGAATTCCCAATATCCGAGAATAGAGAAGAAATAGCTTCTAGAGATTGAAGGTTATTATTACTTCTGTTTCTCTCCTCCACCAACTCTCTAGTCCCCTTCTGCATGCTAAACAACACGTTGTGCCAAGTATTCACCCTTGAATTCCCCCTAATCGTTATTCCAACATTCATTGCCATCAAATCATCCGGTCTCACACTCAAAACCTCTTCCGTTCCTTCCCCATCAAGCAGCCAAATCAGGCAAGAACAGAACCCTTTTGTGATTTCCGAATCGCTGTCAGCTGTAAACCTCATCACCCCATCTCCATCCATATCTGTCTTCAACCAGACCTGGGCCGTGCATCCCGTCACTCGATTTTCTTGAATTCTACAGGACTCGTCAAAAGGAGGAAGAAGAGCCGCGTAATGCAACAATCGCTTGACCCTGTCGATTGGTTCCGGCTGAGATTTGAATTCAAGATCCAAGCTTTGCAACTTTTCTGACACGCTCGGGGGACGCACGGCGACCGGGTTGTGGCGTAAAGTGGAGCAGAAAGGGGAAACACTACGTGGGTTTGGGTTTACTGATGAGGGATTAGACACATATCTGGAAGTATGTTGTTTCTGTAAGCAGGGCTTTGATGGATTTACAGTTTTGGATATGATGATGATTGATTTTGATAACATGAATGATGGACATGGAGAAATAGACGCCACCGCCATGTCTTACAACAATCTGAGGACAGCGAGAGAGAGAGAGGGAGAGGGTGTAAAAGGCAAGAAAAAGTGGATCCTTTGAGCTGAGGATCTCAAGGATCGCCAATTTGGAAGGAAGGAGAAGGAAGGAGAGGACCGTTTATTTGAATAAGACTTCGTTTTGGTTATGAACCACTGACTGCCCCCATCATATTCAACGTCTAAAAAGTAAAAGTTAAAATAAAATATGAGTGATGTTATTTGTAATCTTTTTTTGACATTTTTAATTGACACATGTGGCCACATCATAGCCACATTCTCTCTCTTTTATTCTCTCTTCTCACACATCCTCTTTTTTTGTGGCTATGCACATGTGTGTCAACAAAAAATGTCCAAAAAAGATGTACAAGTAGTATTACTCATAGAATATTTACATATTATTAATTTAAAAATTATTTTTATAATATAATTTAATAAATAATAAAAATATCATTTTTCTAAATGAAAACCCCTTTTAATATTTTAAATTTAAAGCATAAAAATATCTTAAATTTAATATTTTAAGTATTTACAAAAATACCACTACAAAAATTACTTCAAAAGCATTCCCGATGATGCTTATGTTTTTTAGGTTTTTTTTTACTTCTTTACCGCAAAAGCCAAAAGTCAAACGACAAAAATAAAATTCGCAAACACTCCAAACTGACTTTTCAACCGCCAAAAGCAAAATGTGCTTTTATGTGGAATTTGCAAACACTCACTCATACTGAAGTTGCAAAGGTGGCTGCAATGTGCAATTTGATGTTGATCATTGTTTTAATTATATATAGTGAAATGCTAAGTATATTTAATTTTTTATATATAATAGAAAAATTTTTTAGTCTAATGCTTATATCCCAATTAATAAGATATGATCCCTAATTATAATATTAGTCATCAATGCTTATGTCCTGATTAATGAGATATCATTCTGAATTATAATATTAGTCATTGAAATTGGAATCCAAGCTTAAGATCAATCTCATTTTATAAATATGATTATTAATAAAAAAATTCAACTCAAATGCAATATTGATCTTAAATGTTGTATCACAATATCAACAACTAAAAATACAATTCGTGATTATATTTCATTAATCGAGACGTAAGTATTCGGAACTAGAAAATTTCTCATATATAATATATAATAAATGATTTTTTATGTCTAGGAGTAGGAGCTCAAAATTTGGCCTAACTTTTTATAGTTCTTTGAGATCATCGAGTTATGCTGCACTCTTGTACATATAGTGATGTTTGATTTGAAGAGGAAGGAGGAAACCAAATTTTTCTTGTAATAGAACAGAATCCGTGGGGACGGTGTATCCTCCAACAGAAGAGCCGTGCAAGATAGGAAAAGCAATAAAAGAAGCTAGAATAAACGGTTCGTCTAGTTTAGTGGAATGAGAAATGCTATTTAGACAAATGCCAAACCGAAATTACAGATCCAAACTAGGCAAAATGACGATTTTACCCTGGCACTGGCAATTGTGCTTGGGGGGCAAAATCGTCATTCCCCCTGTTCGATTTAAATTCGGTAGATAGCTGCTCTTAGTGGAATATTCCACAAAGACCTTATGTGAGCTCAGCATAAGAACAGATGATGTGAAGTACAGAATTAGCAAAGTGATCCAGAATCAGGATTAGCTGATAAAAACTTAGAAGACCTGTCACTTAGCCCATCTATGCCCTCCATTTCGCCCTTTCGAATGTCGCTTAAGCATAGGTATCTAAGCAGACACCTGCCATTCAAAATTGCCCCGCGCTTTCTTGAACACGAATAAAAACATAATATTTGCATCACGAATAAATACATCAATCATACTCCAATGTGGAAATCACGATTGGACGAGTATCGTTGCATTGAACTGAGTCATAGAGTCGGCATAAGACCAAATTAGCAAATGACAGATGGAATAGGATTGTAAATTCACATAATATACATGCTTCACAAAGACGGACGTGAATCAAGAATACCATACCAGTTATTATACAAAATGTGCGTTGTCATTGGGAACTGAAATTACTTCCTCTGTTAAACGGGAACTCCACTAGTGTAAGACTTCAGTACCTGGATGCATGCAGATTTACTACATATCCTTCACATATCTCTCAGCCAAATGCTCGCTCGTAAGTCGTATGCGCCCCGCACCTAAAACTGCAAAGACTGTAATGTATACTTTCTCGACAAAACTAGCTCCAAAAATCACAGTTACCGTGGCTACATTAGCTTTTCAATGAGTTTTCCTATAACCTGTGTGCTAAACTTATCAGAAATCTCAGATTCAGGTTCTGCACATGCATGGTGTTAAGGGGTTCTCCCAGATATCGTAGTTGGGGAACGTTTCTTCGGGTAGCCCAGTTCGGGTCTGATGAGTCACAATCACATCCTCAACAAATGTTGCCCAGCCCATATAGGGATCCCCTAAAGATTTAGACATAAGGCCCTTGTCAGGTTTTATGGATTTTAGGCGGTGGCCCATGTACCGTCGGAACCCGATTATCAGCTTAGCAAAGTTCCCTCCATGCGTCATGACAAAGGCATCGGACTTCAAGCAAACCAAAAAGTCTAGAGCTGCCAAGCTTGTGACATGTTTCCTGAACTCGTCCAACTCTGACTTAGCAGCTAGTTCCTCCTTAGTGATCTGCAATAGATGCTAAATGAAAATGTGGACTCTAATACTGAATTGGATAACGTGCAATTTAAAAATACGGAAATGCGAGCTTTACTCACACATTTTGTACTCAATTGAGTACACAAGTTAAAATAACGTCATTTTGACTTAAGTGTACCCATATATATTATATTATATATATTTTAATATTTATACATTTAAGTTAAAACGACGTCATTTTGATTTTTGTACTCAATTGAGTACAAAATCTGTGAGTAAGTTTAGCATTTTTATTAAAAATGATGGAAATATTTCACGCATGTGGTAGCAAGGGAGTTCAATAAAAGGTCCTCGAGATAAGACAAGTATCATCAGATATTAGGAGCGACAACGCTTACAAGATTAGGGAACATGTTCCTGAGAGGTGCCATTCGGTTCTGTCCACCATAAACCTGCCCAGACGCGACATATATCTGAGTATCTTTAGGATAGCCCATTGCTCGAAGCATTACCGCTACCTCACCAGGCTCAAGAGGGCAGCGTCCTTCCTTGCGCTTCTGTAGAGCCAGTGGCCAAAGATGGGAGCCATCCTGCGATAGAATAAATTAAGAGAATAATCGTACTCTTACCATTTTCATTATAACCACCATCACAAACTTATTCGGAGAAATATCGTACCTTAAAGCGCCTGGGCCACTCTTTTTGTCTGTAAAGAGCCATAAGGGCTTTCTCTTCCCTAGTTCCCACAAAATCACAAAATGAAAGGCCCACCATACCTTTCTCAAACCTTAGATGAAGAGCCCTGAAATAATTATTGTTTTAAGATTAAGGAAAATTTCTTGAGCTGACATGCACTGGAGGGCAAACGTATGATCAGGTCCAGGGGAAAACTGAAAATATCTATAAATCACTCACATGAAAGGATTTGAGCTGCCAGTTCGGTTTCTCATTCGAGAGACAAGTAAATTAGCCATATTCTCAATATGAGGGAGAAACTTCAAAGCATGATAGTTCACTCTGCACCTGAGCCTGTTGATTTCTTGCGGTACATTATCATACCTGGTGGAGATAAAAACTTACAAATTGGAACATCTAGAAACACTGTGATAAATCATTGTGCATGGAAGGATGAGAAAACCTTACGCTGATACTAACAACTTACCCCAATCGATCAACAAAAGGTTTCAAGGCCATAATCCTCTTTTCCTTGACGCGTGGTAAAACGTTGTCTATGTAAAATTGTGCAGGAGCATATTTCGGAATGTTTTTTACAGTACGCCTGTCAAGTATCATATGAGATAACAAAAAGATATACATATGATTTGCTAATATCAGTAGTGCAATCTACTTGGAAAAAAGTAGTCAATATACCGTTTAAGAGAATGCAACCAAAGAGAAACGATTGCAAGTTTCTTTGCCAGAGGAAAAGAAACTGAAGGAAATCTACTAATCTCCCTTCCCTAAGAACCAAACAGATGAAGTTTGCCACAGCTCATAAAATCCATTAATTAGCACAGGTATAGCAGCACATCTTATTAGTTAATTTCGACTGGTATAGATTGCAAGTTCAAATAAAGCTATCTACCATAACTTGCAACATAAAATCTGAAAGAGTGAAAGACAACGTAACCTAACCTTATACTAGTGAACAACTCTGTCTTGTCCGTAAACCATTCAGGAATATCTTTAACAATTCGCACGTCATCCTTCAAGTAATCAACGAAGTGATCAACATCAAATATGTCTTCAAATTTCCTGCGTCCAACTTTCTGTTATCAGCAAAATAGAGATCCTAAGTGGTCTATCATTAAGAAGACAAAAAGCGCTGTTGTTAAGAAATCGTTCTCTCAGGAATCCTAGCATGTTCACAAAATTTACAAAAAATAAATGAGATAGAAGGCATCACTTTGTTTGCGTTAAGGGAAAAGACAATACTAGTCATATTATGGCTTTTTTCAAATTCACCCACGTTTGGTCTTTCCATATCTGATCTTGCTTTAGCACAGGAAGAATAAGGGTAGCATTCATGATCTTTGCAACAGCAACAGCATTGCATATCTGCAAGAACATATATACACTCATACTCGAATAAAGATTCATGCAAAAAGTTTACGAACTAAAGACAATCGTATACCATATAATAAGGTTTTAAGATAGAAACAGGACACATGATAAAATGCAATTGCAAGCTCTAAGAACATGACTGCGTCAAATATAGGTCAACAATCAAACAGAGAAAGTTAGGACTTCCTTTAAAAAATATAAACAAAACAACAAAATAAATCACTGATGAACTTTCGTCCTCAATAAATTGATCGAGAAACATCGAGGGTTCACATACAGCAATTCTCTGCTGGTTAAGACCACCCTCGGCATGTATGAATATGTAACCGTTTGTTTGATTCTCAGCAGGAAGATCTGCAATTTCACACAAAAGGATCATTGGTACATATTAATTTGGCAGATAATGTTAGAAACTTAATCCTAGATAAGAGCCATTCCGACTCCCGAACGAAGAGATGAGAGAAGAGCATTTGTTCACAAATTCCGTTATGCTGATTGCAGAGTTATCTAGAGGGATACTATATTTGGATAATCTGATATTCTTTCCGTTAACCATTTCAAAGGATAAAAATCACCATGCCAACTCAAATGGCATAACTCATCAAACAAGCTGGATAGAAAAACGAATTCGACACAGCAGGTAATTCCATTAATTTCTTAGAGGCTATTGTTCACCTATTTCTCATCATATATTTGGATACCTGAAACAACACCCTCCCGTCGTTCAGCACAGGCCTTCCACGATGTGGTCGCCGAATAAGGATTCTCCCAAAGTGAGGGAATCTCCTTTACCTTCTTGCAGTACAGCAATGCAATTAAAATTGCCCAATTGAGAGATGACAAAACAAGAAAAATGAATAAGAGCACTTTAACTTACATGAGGACAGTGAAGAGTAAGGCCATCTTTTCTGCACAGATAAGGAGCATTCTGTAGCAAAGCCGAAAGAGGCCCCATAATAGAAATCATTAGTACGTGGAGGGAGATACAGTAGTTTAGAAAAGGTAAATCATTTGTAAATTAAAAGTTTGGAATCTAATCAAACATCATGTATATTTTTTCGGCAAGTGCTATGTATGTTATCTCATGTATACCTTTTTGATGGTAATGCATGATTGAGAACGCAATAAGAAAGAAAAAAATGCACGTCAACCATACTCTAGTTTCAAGCAAGAATCAACGGAATGGAATACTTTTGAACTATAGCCTTCTCACTTCAAAGAGCTAGACTTTATGGATCACGAAAATAGATAATTGATTTTTATCTTACACTATCCTATTACCAACCTATTTGGTCGATAATTCAAAGATATACTGACTCCGGATAAAACTCACATTACCAAATACTAGGCAAAATAATTTCGATCGAAGCAAAATGCACTTTTTCGGCATGGAAGCATAACCAAAGTTGTAACAAATAACGAAGAAAAAATGCACCACAGAGGCACAGACGACGATAACGAATAAAATTGATTTCTTTCAAGATCAGAACACCAACGTTTATTGTTGAAAATAATATATGGAAGCAGTGGCAGGGTATACCAATTGCTTGACAACCGAAGAAACTGTAAATGTCGCGGCAAAGACAATAGCTAAAAGTACGAATATCGAGATCTTTGATCTATGAGGGTGGGCTCTGTACAGTTCGTCGTTCTGGGAGAAGTAGTGAGGGAGAAAGGACAGGAAGTATGAATTTAAAGAGCGATCCCTAGGATGACGATCGCGTCCATTGTCGTCGTCATCGCCGGCAGGAGAAAATAATTGTAGGGCCCCAGAGGCAGCGGATGGAGAGGACGAATTGGTGCGGCTCCCCATAGAGCTGGAATGGCGGAGCTCCGCCGTTGCTCGCTTTGGGCTGAACGCCAGGTTGAGATTCGGGGTCGTCCTCCAGCCGGCGTGGCCTTTCCCCGGCTATTGCGTTCGTTCAGCCACAGGATGCGGTGCAAGAATGGAACTCTGCGCGTACTGCAGTGTGACAAAGGGAAGAGGCGGCTTGAGAAATTATCGGGTGTTACTGGGAGCTCATGTGATGTGAATGGGACTGTCGAGCAACTGATGAGCAGATCACGATTGGTTCCGGGAGAAATCTCACATTCAAATCGGCCTTGGTCCGAACCGTAGATGGGTTAGCGAGACCTATAACGGGTACGAGCAGTAGGTTTACTCACATAATCTGTATTCAATTAAATATATAAGTTAAAATAACGTTGTGTAATATTTGTACAATTATGTTAAAACGACGTCGTTTTAACTCAACACAAGTTAAAATAATATCGTTTTGACTTGTGTACATAATTAAGTATATATTGTGTGAGTACATTTAGCATTTTTGGAGTGAGATATAGTGGAATGAAAAAATATATATGACGTACGTACGATTATATAGAATTTTAGGGGTATATAATTAACTAAAAAATCAATTATCCACCCAATGTCATAATTTTAGAAAAGAAACTTAACCCATCCATATCCATTTTTTCCCGGGTCAACCCATTTGACCCGAAATTTTTTTTCCAAATCTGTCTAGTTACTAAATACAGGATATAGTGGAATAATTTTTCAAATTTTCACTATATCTTGTCTATTAAACAAGAAGACAGTATCGATAATCGATCTCACTAGGCGTGAGTATCGGGATATCGGTCTCGGGATTGCCTAATCCCGAGACCGTCCCGATAACTACCAGACCCATTTTTTTGTCCCGTTCCCGGCCTGATAACGAACCGGGCTTACTGGTACCGGGATTCCCATTAATTATTTTTTTAAGTTTAAAAAAACAAGTAACAATATCCTAATTTAATAAAACGCAACGGCCCGTTAACTTAAAAAATACAAGTAGTTAGTGGGTGTTTGCAACCTCTTCTAAAAAGTAGTTTTTGACTTTTAGCAGTTGAAAAGTCAGTTTACAGTGTTTGCGAATTATGCTTTTGTTGTTTGACTTTTGGCTTTTGCGGTGGAGAAGTAAAAAAAAAAGCCTAAAAGTCAGAAGTATCTCTAGGGTTGCTTTTGAAGTGCTTTTGGCGGTGACATTTTTGTAAATATTTAAAATATTAAATTTAAGACATTTTGCAAACACTTTCAATTTTTTAATAAAAGTTCATTTTTCCAGAATACTTTCTGAAAAGCTACTTCTACATAAGTACAAGAACTTGCAAACACCCCAGATATCCCGTTAACTACCGGATCCATTTCATTGAAAACCAAAACCAACAGATTAGAGCTATTAGCATGTACTCTTGGTTGACAACAAGGTTACAAGTATGGAAAAAAAACAAGTAGCAACTGCAATAGTGCAATAGCCAATACTCACGCCTCATCTATTGGAGTGTACAGAATACAAATGGGTTGTCAATAAATTTCATATCGTTGGCTGTGTAATGTAATGTAACTAGTGTAGTGCCCGTGGCCTAAGGCCAAGGGTGTAAAGATGCAAGTTATAAGGACGACACGAAGTGGTAAAAAGTAATAATTCAAAAGATGGAGATAGAAGAAAATATCGAATATAATGTACCACAGCAGTGTTGTCCAATGCAGATAGCCCAAAAATTGACTGGCTACAGGCTACAGCAGGAACGAAAAATGGACTACAAAAAAACAGCAGCAGCAACGGAAGAGTTTTCTTTACTACAGCAGCATACTAAACAAACAATACTGTAAACGATCAACTCTATAATATTTTAGCATAAATCCAGCAACCTGAAATTTTGTACATAGATTTTACATTTATCAACCTGCATAAATTCTTCATCAGGTATCCCGTTAACCTGCATAAATTCTAAACAGTGCTACAATAGGAAAAATCCTTGAATCATGTATGTCAAACCATGCTCACTCCCACCACAAAGTAAAATTTGGCAATAATTGTTTCCTGATACAATGTAGCATAATCATCATCACATTTCACAATCAATTAAGAAAGCAGGCAACCAAAATAAATATTTGAGATGGATAAAATAGATCCCATTTGATACACTTTAAACACCATAAAATCGAAACAAAAAAGACAAACTCATGAACAGTTCAGAACACCGAAACCCATGAAGACAACATCGAAACCTGCCATAAAAATTAAATGAGCGTACCTGTATGCGGAGATGACTTTAACCTTCTCCGCAAATCGCAATTACAGCAGCGTGTGAGAGAACGCGGAGAACAATTAAGTGAGCGTACCTCAATCAGAAGTGGATACCGTGAAATTTGCACAGAAAAGTGTTTTTGCACACTGCTGCATATGAAAAACGTGAGAAAACGGGAATTATTAAACCCAAATCAGAAGCAAACAAATTAGGCCAGGCCAGAACATAAGCTAGAAATCGAAGGCGGAACAATAAGTTGGAATTGAAATTGAAGAGAATGATGTTGAGATACATGAAACCCTGAGCCCTCCCCCAAGAATGGCGACCTTCTTTATACTCAGTGTTTTTAAGCCTAGATCAGTTACCCCTGGTTACCAAAAAATTACCTTGGAGTCAGACAACAATGTTTTTAACAGAAATCTGAAGAAATACATATTCAACTCCGAAGAAAGCAAAAGAGCCTGGATCAATTCAACCGTGCAAGTTTCTGAAACCAGTAGAATTCAATAATGTGTAGAAAATGATTAGAACAAAATAGTTCTTGCAGGACCAAGAGATTTAAAACTAACTATACAACAATAAAAATTATAGACTACTACCGAATGCAAAATTCT
Source organism: Pinguicula primuliflora (assembly GCA_025802335.1). Classification (NCBI taxonomy): domain Eukaryota; kingdom Viridiplantae; phylum Streptophyta; class Magnoliopsida; order Lamiales; family Lentibulariaceae; genus Pinguicula; species Pinguicula primuliflora. The sequence goes on from JAOYMZ010000006.1 coordinate 106,948, forward strand.
TTGGATGAATCACTGCCAGCCGATAGAAGCCATTTGCTTGCACGGTTCAGGTGGTTCATGTGCTCCTATCAACGATG
>JAOYMZ010000006.1:107966-119028 GCA_025802335.1 Pinguicula primuliflora
TTAGGTGGGTAGTGGGCTTTAGGTTAAATTAATTAAACGGATTAATTAACATTGCTAATATAAAAGCCCAACAGTGTCTGTATGGCAGGCCGCCTCTTTCCGGAGGACCGTAGCGGAAAGCATCGTTGCCAGTGCACAACCCACGGTCCCTCTGCCGACGATGATGTAGTCATAGATTCCAAATTCTGAAGCCGACGTTGCATCCTTGGTCAAAGAAGCGTCAATTAGTTTTCTTATGTGTTGTTTACAGTCAGGCCATTAGATCTTGTGGATTGAATGGAGAGGATTTGAGGGATAAAGTGTGAGATAAAATACTTTTAGAAGTTTTATGCTCCAGAATGATAATTGTTGATTCACAATATTTAGATGATAATGATTAAAATTTTGCATCTAATATCATTATTCTGGACCTAATATTTTGGATTTGAAAATTTGTGTTGAGCCTTCCCCTTTATCATATATTAATTTAAATTTGCATTATCTCTCCTATCATTTTTAAAATCGAATTTATTCGAAGAATCGCTCATTATTCATCAAAACGGACATTACTATAATTGATATGGTTTCGATATACTTTATTAAAAATTACAATTAATATTACGGCGCGTTGCTGCCGAAAAACAAAAACCTTACATGATGAACCCAAAATTCTAAAATCCCTAAATGTTAAATTTTATATAACGAGAATCAATATTACAGCGGCTTCGCCGTCGAAAATAAAAACCTTAAATAATGAACCCAAACTGTATTTAATTTAAATGTTATATTTTATTTAAAAATGATAAGTAATATTACGGTGGTTTCGCAGCTGAAATACTAAAATGCTAAATAATGAACCCAAACTCTATAAACCGTAAATACTGAACTTTATTTAATAGCGACAATTTATATTACGGCGGTTTCGCCGCTGAAAATTTAAAACCGTAAATGATAAACTCAAACTCTATAAGTCATAAATACTAAACTTTATTTAAAATGACAATCAGTATTAGGTCAGCTTTGCCGTCAAAAAACTAAAAATATTAAAATCAATGAATACTAATTTTTATTAAATCCATAACCCTATTAAAATATATTATTTAATAATAATAATTTTTAATTTTTTTGACTGTGTGGCTTTACTTAACTGTGATTAAAATGGTGTAGGTCTCGCTATTGAATTAGAACCAATAGGATTTTAGAATTTTTTTGTACACCACATCTTTGCGGTGTACAAAATTGCATTCTCATTTATTGTCACTTACTACGCGCACATCCTAAATTTTTTTATATTTTTAAATTTTTTTATATTTAAATTTACATCCCGTCGCACCCTCTAATTAGATCATATCCTCATTATAGGTGCCTTATGTAAAGCGCACTCCGATTAGAAATCAGGATCCACCACTGTTTGTATGGTTGGTTTTCAAAGTTGGTTAGTCTTGCTCTTACGTTGGACCACTAATTTAGAGTCGAGTCGAGCTACAGATAAACAAATCCTCTCTCTATGTCGACCTCAAGTTTTTGCCAATGTTGTTTTATCTGCTAAGCTTCACAATACGTGATTTTGGATTGCTGTTATGCCTCTACGATAGAGGACAAGAGAAGAAGCAAGTCGAGAGCTGAGAACAAGTTAAAAACTGGTGAATTCTTCCGACATTACGTGAAATTAAAAGGGATGAAAGAATGACCAAATCCAGATGACTCAAATTGTAACACAGCCGGACGGTGGTGAGGATAAAATACAACGAAAGACCCTACGGGAAGGATGGCAAAAACTAAAATCTCACAACAGCCAAAGCCCACAAACACGAATATCCATCCAGCAATCAATGGGAGGAAGTGAATTTTATCCAGTGCTGCTAATGGAGAAGATAGCCGATGATGTTATCATCACCAAAAAGCGGATTATGAATGTCCATCTACCGCCCTGGACTAATGTCGCAGAGTTCACCTGTGGTCTGAGACGGTAAAGAGAAAATATATCAGATGAGCGATTGGAGCTAAGCGTCAGAATAAAACGAGAAGAAGAAGAAGGTAGCTGGAAATACTTTTGCAATCTGCTCAAGGCACCACAAAATAGAGCATTGTCTGGTATCGGGAACTCTGTTTTGTTGTTGGGCTCGGGATTCACAATCCGAACATATGTTTCCTGTCCTAAATACCATGAGTCAAGGTTTTCTGTTCGTAGGTTCCAAACTCCAACGTTGTCCAGGGAGATCAGAATAGCTGTCCATGCCCCAGGATAAACCTAACAGCAACAGACAAGGAGGAATAGTGTACAGCAGATCGAAGCGAAACCATATGTATACAATGGAAGCACAGTGAGTTCCTCACTATATAGTGTGCAGTGCCCTCGTGGCACTGCAGTATTGTTCGGTCAGCGGGCACGCGCAAAAGTGTCAAACACCGACCCACCTGTCAAACCAATCGCGCAGTGGCACATGGGTCCTGCATAGTGTGCAGTGAGGTAAACCTCACTGCACACACCCCAAACTTGTATACAATATAAATTGATCGCTTGTAATGTACCTGTATGGTAGATCGAGCAATACCATCCCACTTGTTATATGTGCCTCTGCTGTTCTCTGTCCAGTCACCAAAATCCATACTGTGATTCAATCAAAGAAAGTAAACTTCTTCGTTCATTTTGAAAAGTAAATATCTCGCACAAATGAAATAATAGACCAAAAAAAATGGATATGGTACCAAGGAAACTGCACAGTACCCGACGACGAAAAAGGCATATCCACTCATGTGATATGCTTGGACTTTGGTGTCATTGTTCTGCAGTATAACTTCCATAAATCCCCTATAAGTACCATTGATGATTGATGTTTCCATCCTAGGTGAGCCAGTAAGAGGTCGAGTGGGATAGTCCAGCTTGTATACTCCCTTCACTTTATGCTGATCCGCAAGCCTGATTGGCGTAGAAGGATTAACAAAAGATATACCACTAAGCGCAGTTCGCCGTTTCCCATTAATCATGACTGGAGGCTCGTTTTTAAGGACATACACCTCAGTCACATTAATTGAACCATATCTAAAAGAACCTTGAGGATTTGGGCGGGCTCCACTAGCAGTCACATTCCACCTGCATGACTTAAGAAAATTGTGTTGAGGTAAACATAAAAGAACGATTTATGATCATTGCTACGATACGAATATTTTCGGGATAAACTTGTAAACCTGATAGATCTCGCCTGGTTCATTGAGTACGTCTTATCGAATTGGTCCTGTGGTGGGTCAGGAAGAGGTCCAAATGCCTTTCCCTTGGAATTAGTATAATGAAGTATGGCTACACCAGTTACTCTATTCCATGTGGTCTGATTGACGAATCTTGCACTGGCAACAATGTAGTAATCGCTGCTTGCATTTTGGTCCATGGTAACCAAGAATGAATATGATTGTCCAACATGAATATCCAAGCTGGAATAGTTCTGCTGTACGGTATACGAACCCTCGGTTTCCGCTAGAAGCAAGTTGTGATTCTGAATCCTGAAGTTCAAACTGGTTGAAATTCCAACATTGCTGACACGAAACCGATATGTCTTGCCTGTGGAACAGCAGAGTTTAGCTACTCTTATTTACATTTTCATTAGACAAACAACAAACGAAGCTCCCATCATTTCCATGGAATGCCATTTATACGAGTACAAAAGTGTAGGGAGTAGTATGTGAAATATCAACTAATATGAGTATATTACACATGACAACCGTAGCTTCTGCACCAATAACAGGCATATACCATATTCATGCTTGTCAATTGACACGTATATGAAACTAGGGTCCAAACTATAAGACCATTTTCGATAGAAACCTATGAACTTCGAAGTCATCTGGGCAAAAGTACTCAACCAAATATATCAGAATTTCGTAGTATACGGTAAACCAGGATTCCAGTGGAAGTTAACAGTTCGTTATACTCACCCGGATTCACGGTGGTATAAATTTACCACCATCATAATAAAAGAATGATGCACAAGAAAAAGTACTATAACACTCACCACTCTGCACAGTAATTGTTTCATGGAGAATGCCATCAGGGACAAGAGAATCATTATGTCTATAAGGCCCTTTTCCATTGATCAGAACCCCATCCGGAATCCCAAGACCTCTACCAGCATCTAGAATTTTTCGCAATGCCTAAAAAATCAAATACGACAATTTTGAATACCTTTGAATAGAGACCTTTCTCAAATTGAATAAACTCTTAAGTGCAAGGAACACTCACCGTGTGATTCCTAGTGTACCAATCTCCTATAACGATCGTAATATCCCCATACGGAGTATCGAAAGGAATTGGTATAATTTCTCTATTATTAACAATGATGTTCCCAAAACCGCCAGATGCTCTCTGGAAATTCAGAGAGGGGAAGTAAAAGAAACTTCCGATCTGATCCTTAACCTGAAACTGGTATGTCCAATTCCACTTGGGAGGGATGGGGCAATTCGTTCCTAGGAGCCCATCTTGCCACGAGCTCCGCCTCTGCTGTATGCCAGACCTGAACTATTCAAAGTAAGCACGAATAATCGAGTAAACTTTTCTAAGTTCAATGTAAGAGCTGTGTGTCAAATGTCAATGTTCCTACCAATGAATTAAGAGGCTTTCGTCTAATTTGTTCTTCACATTGACAACAACATAGTTATTAGTGGTGACATTAATTACCGGGCCAGGAAACTTGCCATTAACAGCAATCACCTGCATTATATAGAACATCAGCTCCAGAATCTTGAAACTAAAAAAAATTATAGACAAATATTGAAACCCATCACTTCATCCAACAAAATTGTGAGCCTTAAGCAAAAAGTTTCAACTTTTAGGCCACCTTTTACTGAAAATTGATATCTTTGGACAACATTTCAGATCTGAGAATAAACTACTAACAATACATTGCCAACCCATTTAACAATAAGAAAATCTTACGATATTCCCTCAGTCCTCAGAGTAAACGAGATAGAGATTCGATAACCTTACCTGCTGAGGGACACCAAGAGGAGAAGCAGTAATGTATGATACAACGAACTGATAGTTAACGAATGGATCATCAGAAACAGACAAGCTCGTCTGTAAGATAATTTCGATAGCCAAGACTAAGAAAAAGCCATAACCAGCCATTTGTGTTCAGAATACAAAATTTTTGGAACCCAATCGAAAACTACGGAACCCGAGAGCAAATACTCGACCTTTTTTTCCTTGCTTATCGCTTTGTTTTTAGTTTTTACATAATGTGAAGAGGATAGAGAAGAAGAAATAATGGGAAAAGAGGTAACTAGAATACATAAATGAGTAGAGAGAAGCAGCTCCACACTTGTACTATTGTAATTTGAATTCCCTTAAACCCTTGCTGGGGTGAGAGATGGGAAATCAAAAATATGGGGTTGGGGGGTTTGTCGGCTTCGAATGCTAAACAATAATTACTCATCAGTCATACGACTGACCGTGGAAGAATTCAAGAATCCCAACTCCTCCAACCTTAAAGAAATGTGAACCACCGGAAATCAAGTTGGTTCAACTTTTTCCATTAAAGAATCAAATGAACTATATTCAGATAATTGAACAGACATCCATCCAGCCAGCCAGCAAGACGTCGCATGTGTTTGTGTGAGAGAGAAAGGGTACACATTGTTCAGTAGTGGGGTTCTCGGACAGCTAATATCCAGGTCATAGGAAAAAGACAACAAAAGGAAAATGCTCAAAAAATTCCCTTCGATTGCTCGTCTCTATTCATCCTCATGGTGGATGCGATGATGTTCTCCGATGATGGTTTGGTAGCACGCTGTAACTTTTTTTTATCAGCTTTATCATCTGTTGATGTTTTCAATTTTTTTGAATCAATCCTTAAATTTGTGATAAGTCTTGAGTCCTGCATATTCCCGCTCGCCCAGGATTCCGTCTTTTTTTTTTATCATGACTTTCTTCACAAATTTACCGTCACATTCCTCTTTTCTCCTCTTTTGATAGATTTCTCGTTCTCATTTCCTCCGGTTCAAGATCCATCAAGATTTCTCTTGTTCGATCTTCCGCCACAATCCCCTCTCAACTCACGGTCGAGACTAACGGCCGGCAGGCAGTAGACTAATTCTCCGTCCTGGGTAAGCACACTAAGTGGTAAAAGACTGACCAAATGTTTCTCTCCATTCACATGGGTGGGAATCGAACTCCAACCTCATGCTTAAGGATGAGGTGCTCAACCATCACACCCAACATGTTTGGTTAAAAAAATTCCGGTGTGGTATTTTTGTAATCTTTGTCTCAGGTCTTTAAATTAAGGATTCTGTTTAGGATTTCTGTATGCAACATTTTATCTTCAAAATTCGGGTGTTGGATTGATGGTCTAATAATTGTTTATCTTATGAATTTTATTGTGTGGGAATCATATTCCTGGTCAAAATAATTCAGGCGTTGGATTGACGAATTATGAATTATTGATGAATTATGATTCGGGTGTTGGATTGATGGTCAAAATTAGGTTTTCTTGAAAATAGGGTTTTTGAAATTAGATTTTCCTGGAAATCTTTTTTCAGAAATTTCCTGCTATACATATATAGATTGTTTTTTAGGTAATGCAAAATTCCGATAAGGTTTGTTTGTCTTACATTAATTGCTCATTACATGAACTGTTGTTTTGTTCGGTTTGTTCAGAAAAACATGAAATGCTGTTTTACTACTAGATTGTGTTGGATTCTGTCGACTACTACTTCCTGCGTGAGGCATTTTTAGGCCTCTTTAATGCCTGTCCTAAAATGGTAGATACTAATTTCTGCTCAATGGTAAGTACTAATTTCTGCTTTTTTACTGGTAGTTTGGAGAAGCGTTGAGCTTCACAGATAGCTTGCTGTTTTGGATTTGGGGTTTCTTTCATTGTTAAAGATTTAGTTGGCGTGAATATATAACTTGCACTTCTATTGTTGATGAATAGTTATTGGATTTAACACTTGTTTATATTTTTGTTGTAGATGTATATAAAGATTCAGTTAGTCTTTCTCCTTATCTTTATCTATAAGTTGCAGAGGGAACAAGAGACTGTGGAGGTAGAAACAAACGTAGAAAACTAGAACCAAAATATAGCATTACTAATAAGTACTACAGACAGGTTGAATACTTAGCTATCCTCTCTTTGTTTACTGATGTTGAGTGTTTTGACAATTTGTGGTCGAATAAGATAGCTTTTGCTGGTTTGTGTACCAAATTACATGAGGCAGGTGTGAAATCTGACAAGTATGTGACACTCTAAGAGAAAGTGACAATCTTTCTTTGGATTATAACACACAACCACAAGATGAGAACTATGAGACATGACTTTTAGAGGTTAGTCCATACAATACAATACACGTGTATTTTCATGAGATTTTGAATGTTGTGCTTAGTCTTTCTGATGAGCTGTTAGTTACTCCTACACCTGTTCCATATGATTGCACAAGCTCACGTTGGAGGCGTTTTAAGGTAATGAATGTTTTTATATTGTTTATCGGCAATTAAAACCTTGTTTTTCTACAATTGATATCTATCTTTCATAGGGTTGTTTAGCTGCTTTAGACGGTACTTATGTGTTGGTACACGTCTCTGGGGGTGATCAGCCACGGTTTATGACAAGAAAAGGACAGATTGCCAGTAATGTTCTTGATGTTTGTGATACTGGGGGTCGGTTTGTGTATGTCTTAGCAGGTTGGGAAGGATCTGCAGCTGATGGGAGGATATTGCGTGTTGCTCTACAACGACCTGATGGTTTAAAGGTCCCAAAAGGTGAATACATCTTATTTGTTAGTGCTTGTTGATCAGCCACGTTTAAAAAATGTTAGTATAATAACAATCTTATTTGTGCAGGGCCGTACTACTTGTATGACAATGGTTACGCAAATGGGGAGAGGTTCTTGACTCCTTATAGATCCACTCGATACTCTTTAAATAAGTGAGGGTACTAGCAGAAACACTCCAACCCATTCAAGAGAGCACTTCAACATGAAGCATGCTCAAGCAAGGAATATCATTGAGCGAACCTTTGGGATCTTGAAGAAAAGAAGGTTTATTTGGCATAGTCCATCCTTTTACCCATTCAAGACACGAGTTAAGATTATACTTGCTTGCACACTACTGCACAACTTCATTCGGGAATCGATGCCCAATGACCCGATCGAGGGGTTAGATGTTTTATTGACTCCTAATAATGAGGACCACAAGGACGTAGAGTATATAGCTTCAGTGGAGTCCTCTCGGGAGTGGAACCAACATAAGGATCAAATGACACTTAACATGTTTAATGCTTGGCGTACTAGACATTGATTGATGACTTCTCTCTTGTATCATGTATTTGTTGTATTCTGACAATTATTTGGTGTTCTCAAATTGTTTGTATCAAATTGGTTACTTGTTTAGGGTTTCTACTTATATCAAATTGTTTGTTTCAAATTGTTTTCAGCTCAATTGTTTGTATCAGGATTCTGCAGAAATGTACAGGAAAATATTTGTGGTCTATCAATCATACCTACTAAACATGGATTAAAATAAGGGTATTGTAGTCATTTTACCCCTTTTGTTCAATCACTCCCTGCCGAGTAAGTACGTCAGAATAAATACAACATCAATCAGGTGATAACATATCAAACTTTCAAATTATTATGCCTTACCAACGGAGTAATCAACAGTTATCACATCGTCAAAGAGGGTTGGCCTAGTAGCCATGAGAGTGACAATTGCACTCACAGGTCACGGGTTCAAATCTCCTCAGCGACATTACCTATAAAAAACAGTTATCACATCAAGCCTTATGAGGCTTGATAACTCGGTAACATTACCAAACGTACCCTTAATGATCAAGTGCCTGCCAAGCCGCTAGATCTTTCATTACTAGGCCATTCGGGTTCGATCCTCCAATTTTCTTTTTATTGCCACCGTCCGGGCTTCCAAAATCCTGGGGTTAGTCCCCTGCTTCCAAAACCTGGGAGTTAGTCCTGTGCTTCCAAAACCTAGGAGTTAGTCCCACCCTTCCAAAAGCCGGGAGTTAGTCCCAGTCTATCGTTAGGTGGGCGTCATTAGTAGCATTAATTATGGTGGTTAGACATTCTCGGGGTTTCGAAGGGTGGGATATACTCTCGGGGTTCTGAAGGGTAGGATTTACTCTCGGGATTCCGAAGGGCGGGATTTAATCCCAGGGTTTCAAAGGGCGGGATTTACTTTTGGGGTTCCGAAGAGTGTTTTTTTTTAAATCAGTTTTGGGAAGAGTGAGACTTTTTCTATATATCCACACCCACTATTTATCATTAAAATACCAACAAAGCAAACAACATTTCCTACTACATCGCCGGGAATTTTGAGGTGTACAACTCGTGTACAAATTGTGTGTGCCACCATAATTTTTGAAATTTATTGTACTATTGGAAAGCTTATACATAGGAAATGAAAAGCCCCGTATTCTGGCATGGTCCGGTGCCCTGTTAAAGACTACTTAATGTTGGAAAATTCAGAGATTAATGCGAAAACGAAAAATAAACGAACAATACAACAACACAAGATTTAACGTAATTCAGCGTGAAAACCTACGTCTAAGAGAGAAGAGGAATATCAATCTATTATAAAAGTGATACAAAGGAGACACAGAGAAAATCTCGAAGACACACATGGCAAGTCGCCCAGACAAGAGAGCCAAATCCCAAGTCTCACATCTTTTTTTTTCTCAACTCAGTCTCTCTCTTCCTTCTCTACCTCTTTCTCAACCTTAATAGTCAAGAGAACTAATGTTTATAGAGAGAAATCCTAATGCAATTAGAATTCTTACATGGACTAATAATTCAAGTCAAACTAGAATTTTTAATTCCCCCAAAAATCCTAACAATCACTTTCTTGACTTGAATTCTCTCGTATTACAAACAAACTTGATTTCTTTCTCCAAGCACCCCATCTGAAGTAGCTCCATGATGTGCAACACACAAGCTCATCTTGAACTTGCCAACATAAGAAGACTTCATCGCCGTACCCATGGGATCAACAGATTTCACAGCAGTAGAAATAACCTTACTAAACACACAGAAGCTCTTAGTGCTTGCGCATAACACGACTATGGTCTCCAACACAGATGAACACTTCTCACCAGAGAACATCTATTTTTCAATTTTTTACACCACCAACATTACTCTTGCAACTAGAGTGCATCATTGATCTTGGAACACGAGCTGACACTCTCAAGCCACCATCAACAAGCTACAATAAAGTTCCCAAACTACCACAAGTGCAAGTTTCCATGAGCCTCCAAAGCTCAAAGCTTTCCAAGTCTTTGCAAGTCTTCAAGTACCATGGTTCCAAGCAATTTAAACTTTCATTCCAAGCTTCATTGGCTTCTTGTCTAACTTCAATTTTCAGTTCCTCAAGATCCACATCCATTAACCCATATGTCAAGATTGTCTTCGTCTTAACTCAGCCACATCAAAAACTTGACCCAGACCACAACGGTTATACCGTCATACCAATCAGAACATAAACCAAGCAGTCAAATAGTGTTCTGTCAAATATTTAATTACTAACCGCAAGTAACAGAATCCACATGATATTTCGAGAACACACCAACCATCCCAGCTGCTCAAAAAAAATATCCAATTGAACAATCCAACAAAATCCTAAAATCTGCTCACGGTTTTGTGCTAAATTCCCCTCATCCAAAGAAGGATCGACTTCAAAACCTAATGGATTTTGTTCTTCGTTCCAAGAGCTTTCCAACGTCACCAAAATCACGGCAATCGGATGGTAGATCTTCAGCAATCAGCTGTTAAAGTTCACTGCACATTCTTTCGCAGACAGCAACATTTTTTTATCGATTTTGACAAGATTGAGAACCTTCCCGAAAACAATTGACCACAAAAATAGGGCTTTTGTTCCTCTTTCAATGGGCTTTCAAAAGACACCAAGATCATCCCGATCGGAATCCTCAATCTACGGTAATCGGTGGTCAAAGTCACGGTCGCACTGGCCAATACGGGAGATTTTTCCAAAATCGTCATTTTTTTTCTTCAACAAATCTTGTGCCCAAACATCACAAATCTCACATCCCAAAACATCAAGATCATTCAATTTTCGATAAATCTTGAACCC
>JAOYMZ010000006.1:127080-140424 GCA_025802335.1 Pinguicula primuliflora
AACCACTCAACTATGTTGTATCGGAGGAACGAGTAGAGGATGGTGGCGGCACCCACCTCGACCGAAAAGAAGAATTTGATGGGTTTGAAAGTTGGCAACAACTGCAATCAATTGAAAGTTTTGCAGCAATCCAAATCTGCAATTCGTCATCAAAACTTTCTGGCACATCCACCACAGCATCGCATGATACGTGAGATAAAGAATACACTGCTAACCCTCAAACTTCACAGATTTGAAGAAGATACGTAAAAGAGCAATTCGTGCTGATAACGTGTTGTAATCTGAAGAATTCTGAAAGAGAGAAAAGGAGAAGAAGAAAAGCGTAAAACTGTCTTCTTTATTATTCCATGTAATCCTCTTTATATAAAGGTAAAGACCATCAGTTACAGAAGTCTTATCCTTATAAAACTGTACCAATAACTATCTCTATAACATATATCTATAACAATAACACTTTTTTTAACATTAATTTTGTACTACTGTCGTCGATTTTGCTTCTCCATTATTCGTCACTCGAATTATATTTGCAAGTTCTATTTAAAAATTATTTTTAATTTTTCAGAAACCTTTTAAAAAAAAGTTACTTTTATAAAAAAAATTATAAAATATTTTTGGATTTTAATGTGTAAAAAATTAAAAAAAATAATGTGATAAAATAGATATAATACGGAATTTTTTTTGATATTTTGGTATTATTGATTTATTTGTATCGACAAAATTATCTTAAAAGTTAATTTTAAAATAATTACAAAATTGTCATTGTCTTAAGGCTCCCACAAGCAACTCAAATGAAGCTTTTGACTTTTGAGCCTTTGGGGTCTTTTCCACCGCCAATCCAACGTCAGAAGCCAAAATCGCAAACAATGTAAAAATGACTTCTGCGATTATAAAGTTAAAAACAACTTTTGAGTAGAACTTGCAAACATACCCTAAATCATTCGTAAGGAAAAGTGTAAAATTAATGATTGTTAGCCATATACCTACTTACCTAACTCACCTCATACGGATCGGAAATGATAAATACCACGCCATGTGAGCCTACGACTTGACGGAAAATGTGATGCATATGTTGATTCCACCCACATTAATCATGTTGACAAGGGTTGAATGTGTGTATCCCATAGTTATCAAAATCCTACAATTCACGATTCGAATCTTACGATTCGATTCAATTCTAAGGCTAAATGATTCAAATTTTAGATATGAATCCTTTATGCTCAACGATTCAGGTACGATTTGAGATTTAAATCTTACGATTCACGATTCAAACACTAATACTAAACTTTAATAATTATTTATTTATAATATTATAATATTTTATTACAAAATATTTATTTTAGTATTTTTTAAATTATAACTGAATCTTTACGATTCACGATTCAATTTACGATTCACGATTCGAACATCAATTTGACAACTATGGTGTAGCCTCCCATTCGGCCATGTGTCTTAAGAGTTGATTGATCTCTTTCAGTTTATGAGGTTACTGCAATTACCAATTGTTAGTGACTTCCTGGGAATAGAGGCATCTCTTTTATCTCCATGACAGTTAAGGTATGTTACGAAAGTGAATTACTATGAGCTCCAGATTAGAATTATGTACAGTTGCTGTGCAAATGACGAGGACTCTCACTATATTATATGTATATTTCCATCTTGTGATGATGATTGATGAAATTTCATAACTTGTGCCTTTGAGAATATGGATGCTGTGAACATATATTTAATCCAATGGAAAAATATGGATTATACATACATACAGCTCTTCTCAGATATCTGTCCCAACAGAACCATGCATATGAATGAGCCATGCCTTGGGAAAGGCAGGGATAGAAAATTTGTAGAGGAAAAGGTTTGAAGAACATAATGATTTTGAGATTTTACACATGAACGAGCCATCCATACCTTCAGATATTGCCATACGTCGTCCCTCATTAATAAAAATGTGACCCTCCTGTACCGGAACAATATTGTTGGCTGAAATGAAACAGCAGTCGACGATGATCAGGTAGCAGCAACCCTGAGAGACAAGAAATCTGATATCTTGTTGGTGTAGAAATCTGGTTGTATGGTGTTATTAGGACTTTGAAGCGTTTCCAGAGATGTCACCCCTGCTCATCAGAATACACAGAGATTATCCATAGAGTTCAATGATTTATGTTTTCGTCTTTGAATTGTATCATCGTCACGCATACACTCATACAAGTTATATGGCATGCAGCATGCTTTATTGCTTGAACTAGGAGACTGGTAACAGAATAGAAGATGCATACTAATTAATCATACTGCGGATGTGAGTAAAGTTTGCATACTATTAGATGATATGTAACAGGTGAGATTCAGCATGAGCATCACACGCATCGCCCCACCCGCATCCCATTCCCATCGGACTAGGATATGTGGGACGGAGATTGGCCTCCCGTGCATGCTTCGCGCGGATGGCCCAAATTAGACCCCTCTGCGACGCATGCCACGATAGGAAAAAAAAAGCATGAGTATCAAGTATCAACTACTTAGTTTGTCTCCAAGCGTTTACCTGATAGGACAAGAAGGGTTTTGCAACCACCATTTTGTCCAAAAAGAATATCGGTATCTAATCTGTCTCCGACCATACATATCTGGGACTTTGAGATGCCGAATCTGTTTTGATACAGAAAGTGAAATAAGCCATGCATATTTAATATTGAAGAAATGATCCATATATGTTTTTCAGTTGCCAGAACAACTTAGGTTAGGTTTAGTAGCAGAGATGAGTGAGATATAGTGGGATAGAGATTTATTGGGATGAGAAAATATATCCGGCATTTAGTACAAAGGATTATATAGGATTTTTGGGGGCGTAGGATTAAATAAAAAAACCCAATTATCCCCCAAATCCCATAAATTTAGAAAGAAAACTTAATCTATCCAAATTCACTTTTTTCCCGAGTCAACGGGGAAATTTTTTCCCAAGCTGTCATGGTTACTAAACACTACTAAACAGAGCCTAGACTACATGAGCAAAAATATAGCAGCGCAAGGTATAAGAAAATTCATGAAACTTACTCGTTTGCTAGATAGTCCATCATAAAAGTAGAGGGCTTTCCCACAACCAGTGGCTCTTGCTGAGTGGATCCACGTACTGCACCTACCATAGAACCACCACCTAATTACAAGGAAAACCGAGTATGAGTTATGGGATCATGTGGAGGCGTATCTGTCACTCATCCACAATTAGTAGAAAATAATTAGGTTGCCTTAAGTGAATAACTACTTCGTTCTTACAGTGAACTCGAAGTATGCTTACTGGAAGTATGAATTTACACTGCTTAAGTTGTCGTTGGAGCTTCTGAGACATGATACTAGTAGCACAATCTTGTTAACTACTCCGACCAAGTATTATGCATAAAAGGTTACAAAATTTATAGATGTGTCATGCTCCACACCCGGGCTGGCAGCATACTTCATTTTGCTTCACAAGATATTTGATATAATTCCAAAAATTATCACAAGGTGTGCGAGTCAGAAAGCTTACATAGGGGCAACAACTCCAGAACTGACCTGCCCATTCTTGAGCATCCGTGAGATGAGTTACAGCATCCCGGTTGGTAGCAATGAAAAGGCAGCCAGGGTTTTCACGGATGCACAAAGTAGCATACCTTCATTGAGATAAGAATATGAATAAAATAATCTGCATTCGAAAATGTGGTCCCAGACTAATCCAATTTACGTTTAGCGCACTTCTATATAATGCATTTTAAAATGGAAATAACTCTGGAAAGTGTAATAATGTGTAAAGATTTAATCATGAGCTAATCAGGGACAACTTACTGGATCTTGTAATAGTTGAAGTAACGATCAAAGCCAACCACCACAGCTCCAACCTGATTACATCATGTAAAGCATAAGTGTAGTGGAGAATATTAGTTCCGCAGCAAACAATTGGTCATAGGACAAGTTTGAGTTCATAATGATAAAAGAATAAAAATGTATACGTCTTCTTCATGCTCCATTAAAAAACCTGGTTTCAATTCAATCTTTTTGTCGCCATCTTCCTGTATGCAAGAGAATAGTTGCATCAAACACTTGAAGAAGTTAAAGA
The DNA here is from genome assembly GCA_025802335.1 of Pinguicula primuliflora. Classification (NCBI taxonomy): domain Eukaryota; kingdom Viridiplantae; phylum Streptophyta; class Magnoliopsida; order Lamiales; family Lentibulariaceae; genus Pinguicula; species Pinguicula primuliflora. The sequence continues at coordinate 131,162 of JAOYMZ010000006.1, forward strand.
GTTCCATCTGAACATTATGCAAGCATCACTATGACTGGAACAGCTAAATTGCTAGAAGAGTTTTTTTCAGTATTATTGAGCGAGCATGCTAAGCATTATAAAGCAACTTGTAAGATGGTTAGCTATCTAAGTAAGCAAAGAAGATAAGAAAATGAATATGGTTAAGCTAAAAAGCTCAAGATAAGCAGTTCCTTTGTGGTTCAACGCGATATATGTCGTTCAAAGTGTTTATGAATGAGCATACCGGGCCACCAAGGTACTGATATCCTGCTAGCTCCAGCTCCTTTAATATGCCTTCCTCACCGACAACATAAACCTTGATGCAGGCCACAACAACAATAAGTTATCAGTTGATCAGGACCCAGTTTTTTGCACTGTTTAACAAATTCATTTCAAAAGTTGACAGTCAGATGAAAGCATGAAATGTAAAAGGTTTGAGACGGAATGAACCCATCCTACATAGGCTCAAGTTTTGTAATCAAATTACCATAAAAACTTTGACGTTGTGACACAGCATTGGTTACAATTACAAGGGATCAAGGAAAGGTATTATAGTTCACAGGGTCGTCATTTAGTAGTTAAAACAATCAAGTAACCAAGTCACATTAATCCATGAGTTCTTAATGCTGAATTCCAGCAGAAAATTTTGAAACAGAAAGAGCCCCGAAGCTGAGAAAAAAATTAATTGCTATGGCAGAATCATTTCCGATAGTTCTTTTGGGGAATAGGGAAAATGTTTTAGAAAAGCAACGAACTTGATTAATCAGTTTGCTAAACTGCATTAAGCTCCTCTATAGACCTTTTTATCTTTAGGGAAATCGATAGATTTCAGGTAAGCAGCAGCAGCAAACGAAGACGCAAAGATTTCCTCCTGAAACACTGGTAGCAATGAGTGAATTATTCAATAGAAAGGTAACAAAACCATAGAAAAAAAAAGAGCAAGGAAGTTCACCTCGTTGATGTTAAGTCCAAGAGTTTCAAACTTCTTTCCGTACTGTTTTCTAGATTTTGTTGAGTTGTTGGTGACAAAAACTAATCTTTTCCCCTGAAAAGACAACATTTTGATCTAGCCATTAGCTTTACAATATTTGATTGGACAATTCGATTCGTTGAATTCACTTGTGCCATACTTCATGTACTCAATTCACTATAGCACGAAGGCAATGGATTGCACATTGCACGCAATACAAGAAACTTACTAGAAGTCTCAAAAAAGTAATCAATGCTTACCTTTGATCGAAGCAGATCAAGAGTTTCTGGAACTCCATCTATGAGTTTGTCTCCCTTCCAGATGACTCCTGGAAAACATCAAACAGGAATATGGCTCTTAAATATATCACAGTTGATTACCAAAAAAAAATATCTATCACAGTTATATAAAGTTGATCATCATACGATTGAGAAGGACTTAATGAATTTTAGTTTATTTAGAAAATGTGAAGAGCAAATCAATTGCTCTGAAACATTTGTTAGACTTGCAAACATAATGAAATTAATAGTCAAATATTGCTGTTACAACACAGTGATAAAAAAAGATGATCAGCAGAATTGGAAGGGCATATAATAGATTTTAAAACCATTCACAGTATTAAGTTCAGACATTTCCTCAAACACCCGGCGGGCACCTCAAGCATACTTCATGCCTAAAGATCGTGCAATTCAGGAAACACAAGACCGCATGCAACCATCCTTAAAAGCACACACCATCACAGTCGAAAATGAAAGTCTCCACAGAGTCAATGAGCTGATCGGGGTCCTTGAGCTTCTGGGCTGAGGCGCGTGGGTGGGCAATCGTTGACGAAGCCGCCGAGACATACATTCCTCCAGGGGTACTCTTCTTCCTACAACTCCATCGAAGTATCCGCCTCAGGGAATAGGCGGGTGATGCCTTGGGGAACTGAAATCGACTCTGAGGATTTAATACCAGATAAGAAGAAATGTAAGATGAAGAAGTTATAGGAGCAGACAGTTTGCTGGGCAGCATACCGCTGCTATGGCTGTGCTCTACTCTACTTGTTGCCTTGTTTTTCAGGTTGGTGAGTTGGGCCTTCAGAAGTGGATGGTAGTTATTGGATCAGGTGGAAATATGTGTGGATGTGCACATGATTTTATCCAAATAATTTAAGTGTGAGAATATGTATATACTATCCGATTTTGTCTAGATGAAAGTCTACACAGATAACAAAAACTTTATATTCACATTTTTTTTTACTTTAAAAGGTGTTTTGTACAAAATTATTGAAATTATGATTGTGCTATTGAATTTGGGGCAAAAGTGTTTTCATTCATGATAAAATTGCTACTTATACAATATCCGAAAAAAATCATACTATTCTTAATAATAATAATATATCAACACTCCCATCAAGATGGGCGAAAGACATCAAATAAGACCATCTTGTTACACAAACGAGTTAAGTCTATCGAGCTAAGTTCTTTTGTGAGACAATCAGTTATTTGGTCTCTCGTCGCCACATGAGCTAACTCTGAGCCTCCACTTTCTAGCTTTTCTTTTATGAAGAACTTATCGATCTCCACATGTTTGGTCCTGTCGTGCTATACAGGTTGTTGGTAATGCTAATGACAGCCTCACTGTCACACCATAGCTAATGACAGCAGGAACTGCAACCACATCATCTTAGCCACCCCTAAGGCCATGACTCGATACTCTGCTTTAGCAGTAGATCTCGCAACTATATGCTGTTTATTGCTCTTTCATGAGACCAGATTACCTCCTACAAACATGCAATACCCTGAGGTTGATCTCCTGTCATCAGCACAACTCGCCCAATCAGCATCATAAAAGCCTTCAATCTCTAACTGCCCATTCTTAGTGAAGGTCAGTCCCTTGCCAGGCGCACTCTTCAAGTACCTCAGTATATGGTATACAATATCCATGAGATCCTTCCTAAGATCATGCATATACCGGCTCACCACACTCACAACAAATGATATGTCACGTCGGGTGTGAGTTAAATAGATCAATTTGCCCACTAATCTCTGATATCTCTTCCGGCCGACTCACTCTCCCCCATCTGCTCTCAACTTGACCCTCTGGTCAATAGATGTGACTGCTGCTTACATCCCAACATCCCAGTATCTGTGAGGAGGTCTTGTGTGTACTTCCTCCATGACAAAATTATCTCGTCCATTCAATATACTATCTCAATCCCAAGGAAATAGTGAAGTGATCCAAGGTCCTTCACCTCAAACTCCTTTCCCAACTTCTCCTTCATGTGAGTAATGTCACTTTTATCATCACCCGTGATGATCATATCATCTACGTATACTGCCAGAATGGTAATATGACCCACAGTATGATCGGCACTAACTTGTCCATAATCCATGTCTGTCATAGCTCTTCGACACTTATCAAACCACGCCCGGGGAGACTGCTTCAGTCCATAGAGAGATTTTTTGAGTCTAAGCAACTTACCCACTTTGTTTTTGGTCTCGAATTCAGGAGGTATCTCCATGTACACCTCCTCAAGCAAGTCACTGTGAAGAAATGCATTCTTCACATCAAATTGATGCAACTTCTGTCCTTCATTGACTGACAGGGAGACAAGTGTCCTCACAGTGCTCATCTTCGCTACGGGTGCGAAGGTCTCAGCATATTCTATGTCATATGTCTGACTGTACTCCTTTGCCACCAACGGTGCCTTGTAGCGTTCAATGCATCCCTCTGGATTCCGTTTCAGGTTGTAGACCCACTTTCAACCAACAGCTTTCTTCCCTGGTGGTAGTACCACCGACTCCCAAGTCTTGTTCTTCTCAAGAGCTCCAAGTTCTTCAAATATAGCTGCCTTCCATTTTGGAACAGTTTTCGCAATCTGCCATGAGTTAGGAATAGAGACACTGTCCAATGATACAATAAATGCCTCACGTGCAGGTGACAAATGAGAATATGACACATAATCGTCAATATCATAATCATATCAATCAGGAGGAACTTCTGCATTAATACGAGAGGATCTTCGCATTGCAATAGGAGTAGGAACAGAAGAAAGAGGAACGATATCACCTGTGGGACCAGGAGCCACATCCAGGATAATCATTTCCAGAGAAGGGATGGTGAGACTGACAGGTAGATCTCGAACCAATATTGTATCCTCCCCCTAGACCTAAGTTTCACCACCATCATGTGAGCTCTCAGGTTCATCAACTCCAACAGGCACAATAGAACAGGGGATAAGGTCCACACTCACAACACTCCCAGACCCGGTCCTACCACTCAAACCCATATCTCCAGTATCACTCTCCACTCTACAGCGCACATCTGATAACTCACAAAAAGGAGAAGCAATCTCAATAAAATAAGGCTCATGCTCCGGAAATGTAACGTTCATACCCACAAATTGTCGTCTCTCGATGGGGCTCCAACATACATATCCCTTTTGAGTCGCAGAATATCCTACAAATACACATTTTAGTGCTCGAAAATCCAAGTTACCAATAAATGGGCGACGATCCTGCACAAAGCAGACAACCAAAAATTCGCAATGGAAGGAGCTCTCCTCTTTGACTAGTCAGCACCTCAAAGGGAGACTTTCAGTCTAACACACGAGAAGGCATCCGGTTAATCAACAATTTCATGAACCTCTGAATCTAATTTGCTCAAAGCTTCCAAATTTTTAGGATTTATCATGTTTAAACTAACAATCTCGTACTATCAATCAATAAACCACAAGCCACAACACCTCACAATCAACAATCAACAACAACACATAATCAACCATCAATAATCCACAATACCTCACTCCACAATAACCAATCACCAATCCACACTCCACAACAAGACACAATCACCAAGCCACTATCCCACAATCAAAACTCAATTCTCGATCAACAAATCGCAACATCACAATCGCCACAATTCATCAATAAATAAGCAACATCCACAATTCACCAACACAAGCTCCACATCACACATCCAACAACTCGAAAAATTCAATCACAAGTCACCCCAAATCCTTCAATTTCAATCGACTCCTTCAAATGAGTAACTCAATCCACAAATCCACCATAACCCACCACACTATCTCAATCACCAACAATCCTCAAAAAATTCACAATCCAATTCAATATTCCATACTCATATCTTTTAACAAACAAAACAAAAATAACCCATTCCAGATCTCCCAAAAAAACAGAGCACAAAGCTGGAAAAATAGGAAAAACCAGATAAAACCAAATATAGAAAAACTGGAAAACAAAAACAGATCTTGGTCGGCCAGAATCCGACTTCGGCGTGCCACTCCAGCCGTGCGGGTGCGCTGACATGCACAGGGACTCGGACACGCGTGTTGGGGGTGAAAAAATAGGACGATCGAAAAAACAGGGAGTGGGGGCGGCGCGTGGTCGCAGGAGGTGGGCAGCGACGACGGTGGTGCTGGAAAACTAGCGGCGGCGGCAGGATTAGAGTGGTGTGGTTAGGGTTTAGCTCTGATACCAACTTGAATTTGGGGTAAAAGTATTTTCATTCATGATAAAATTGATCTTATACAATATCCGAAAAAGATCAAACTACTCTTAATAATAATCTACCAACCGTGTTTATTTTTTTTTTAACGAAATGAGTGTTTTTCACCATCAATTTTTTACAACTTGTTTTTATTTTTAGAACTTTGAACTTCTACAAAAATAGGTACATATTGACCTATATTTTTCTTCTAAAAAAATAAAATTGTTGTAATCTCAAAAATTCTGTAGAGAATAAAAGAAGAAAATTGGAAGAGCGTGAAAACTATATTTCTTATTCTCTTCAACCCTCTTTATATAGAGGTAAGGACTGGTGGTTACAGAAGTCTTATCCCTATAAAACTGTTCTAATCACTATATCTATAACACTCCCCCTTGATTGAACTAATTTTCAGGGATACATTCTTTTGCAATTTTGTAAGTAGGGATTTTCATGGTCCTCTTATTGAATTTTTCAAGATTCAAGAGTATGCCAAAGTTATCTCGTTAAAACCTTGCTTAGGAAAAACCCTGTGAGAAAAAATCCTAAGCGATGGAAAAAGAGTACAACTGCGCATTGTTCCTCCCCTTCAAAAGTATGTTTCAGACGTCTTTGAGACTTCTCATACCAATACCTGATACAATATTTTGAAATAAAGTTTTTGGTAACGACTTTGTAAATAAATCTGCTAGGTTGTCGCTTGATCTGATCTGCTTGATGCAATCTCTCCTTTGTTCTGCAATTCATGCGTGTTGAAGAACTTCGGAGAAATATGTTTTGTTCTATCACTTTTGATGTATCATCCTCTGAGTTGAGTGATACAAGCAGCATTGTCTTCGTACAATATGATCGGTGTATCTGAAATTTGGGATAAATCACATGTTGTGCGAATATGTTGAATGACTGACCGCAATCAAAGACATTCTCTGCTTGCTTCATGTATTGCAATAACCTCCGAGTGGTTGGAGGATGTGGCCGTCAATGTCTGCTTGGTGGATCTCCATGAAATGACAGTACCACCATAGGTGAATATATATCCTGTTTGAGATCTTTCCTTGTGTGGGTCAGAAAGATAGCCTGCATCTGCATATCCAATTAATTGTGATTTTGCATCATTGTTATAAAATAATCCCAAATCTGGGATACCGCTCAAATATCGGAGAATGTGTTTGACACTATTCCAATGTCTCCGAGTCGGAGCAGCACTATATCTTGTAAGGAGATTAACAGAAAAAGCTATATTCGATCTCGTGCAATTTGCAAGATACATTAATGCACCTATAGCGCTGAGGTATGGTACTTCAGGACCAAGTATCTCTTCATCGTCTTGAACGGGACCGAATGGATCTTTCTTTGGATCTAACGATCTGATTACTATGAGTGTAGATAAGGGATGTGCATAATTCATGTGAAAGTTCTTCAGGATTTTCATTGTATACGTCGTTTGATACACAAATATCACTTTTGAAATGTGCTCAACGTGTAGTCCAAGACAGAATCGTGTTTTACCAAAATCTTTCATCTCGAATTCATCTTTTAAATATGTTGCAGTTTGTTTGAGCTCTTTTGGAGTCTCAATAAGATTTAGATCATCGACATAGACTGCAACTATAGCAAAACCACAAATGCTTTTCTTGATGAATATACATGTGCAAATTACATCATTGGTATACCCTTGTTTTATAAGGTATTCATTCAGTCGATTATGCCACATTCGACCAGATCGTTTTAATTTATATAACGATTTCTGGAGTTTAATGGAGTAAATATGCTTGTGTTTGCGCTGCAGACATCTTAAATTCTTCAGAGATTTTCATATAAATTTCTTTATCGAGTAGACCATACAGATATGCTTTAACAACATCCATTAATCGCATCTCTAATTTTTCAGATGATGCTACTAATCAAAAATCGAAATATAATTGAATCCATGACTGGAGAATATGTCTCCTCATAATCAATCCCGAGTTTTTGAGAGAAGCCTTGTGCAACAAGACGCGCTTTGTAGCACTCAATCTCATTATGTTCGTTTCTTTTTCGAACAAATATCCACTTGAATCCAACTGGCTTAATACCATTAGGTGTTTGAATAATAAGTCCGAAGACCTTGCGTTTTTCGAGTGAGCTCAACTCTGATTCTATTGCTTCTTTTCACTTTGGCCAATCATCTCGACATCGACATTCTTCGACGGCGCGTGGTTGTATTTCATCTTCACATTTCGTGAGATTAAAAACAATATTATACACAAAAATATCGTCGACAATAGTTTTCTTTCGATCTAAGACCTCTCCTGATAATACGTAGTGAATTGAGATCTCATTGTTATCAGGTACCTGATCATCTTCATTAGGTTCCTCATTTGGAGCTTCCTGTTCATGAAGGGAAATTTCAAGAGAGTCATTAGATATTATATTTGTCTGAGTTTGGTGATCATTATGATTCACATTTTCTATTGGTGCTCTTTTCTTTCGGGAAATTTTATCCTTTACACCAACAGGTCTACCATGCTTCAGGCGTTGTGTAGATTCATTTGCCGTTTTGTTGTTATTTTGTCCTTCTGGGGCATCAATTCTGATAAGTGCATTGACAGCTGGTATGTGGGATTTTACAATCAGTTGGATGTCTGCAAATGCATCCGATAATTGATTTGCAATATTCTACAAATGAATTATCCTTTGAACTTCTAGTTCACATTCATTGCATCATTGATCAAGATGTGATAACTCTCGCTTATGGCATATTATATCTTTTCGTGCTTCAGGCACATGTTAGGCTCTCCCTAATAGTAGGAAGATAAACTTATCAAAATGACAATCATGTCATTTCAGCTTTACTTTAAAGCTTTACTTTTAGTTTTGTTTTGAAGCTTTAGCTTTGTTTTAAGTTTTGCTACTGAACTTTGTTTCTGAGCTTTATTATTGAGCTTTGCTTCGAGCATTTCTATTGAGCCTTGCTATTGAGCTTTGCTATTGAGCTTTGTTCTGAGCTTTACTTTGAGCTTTGCTTTTAAGCTTTACTTCTAAGCTTTACCTATGAGTTTGGCTTATGGAGCTTTGGTTTCTGAGCTTTGCTAGTGAGTTATTCTCAAAGCTTTACTTTGAGATTTGCCGTTGAGCTTTGCTTTAAGCGTAATTGTTGAGTTTTGCTCAAACATTTGCTTCGAGCTTTGCTTTTGTAGTTTTGTTGTTAAGTTATGCTCATCTAAACGAGTATTATCTATATATATATATATCTGATGCTTCTTAAGACATCGTATGTCATGATATTGCAAAATAACACAATTAAAACGAACATACCCGAAGAGGTCCACGTGTCCATTAAGTATTGAATGTAGCCTTTGTTGCAGGAGCTCCTGCTCGACATCATCGAAATGGCTAAAAGAAAAACGATTTTCTCTGCCAATATAACTGGGTAGACAGCCATTGAACCCTTCAAACCAGCATAGGCCACAAGATTGCCTGCTGTAACTTTGGCAAAGACACTGTTGAAGAATAACAGGCAGGTACAAGACATCTTCTTTGTAACTTGAGTTTGATGAGAGACATACAAATCCTTCAACACCAGATTTATTCCTCGGTGGGATTTATGCGCAAAGAGAAGCAAATTCAGGAAATATTGATCACTCCAGAAAAGAGTTTGACATGGCTTTACTATCCATCGAGGGGCTTCCAGTGAATACTCGACCAAATGCAACTTTTTTTGTACTTTTGGTATGCGCAAGTGAAGCATACAAATGCTCATTCTGCAAACTCTGAGAACGTGTTACGAGCTATACATATCTTATCTTGCTTGGGCAGTGGG
>JAOYMZ010000006.1:147652-166287 GCA_025802335.1 Pinguicula primuliflora
GACCCCTCCCCCGCGCACGTTAGCACCACCGCCACCTCCTTTCCACAAACCACCGTAGCCGCCGGGAATTTGACCGACTGCGCCATTTTTCGGAATCCTCTTCGTATTTTGCACTTGGAAATTTCTGCTCACAGGTACAGAGAGAAGGGAATTTGATTAAATCCTCAAATTTTGGGGGGTTTTGGGGTTGATTTTTAAGTTCCCGTTCAGGGATAGAGATATGATTTGACGATGTCGAAGCTACTGGGGTTATCGCGTGTCTTTGGCGAATGGGTGGAGTCGCCTCGTGAGGTGACGCGTACAATCCCAACTAGTGAGAGCATTGGAGAGAGTGGGTGGCTTATCAGATTCTTTGACTCGTCATTTTTCTGCGAATGGATCGCAGTGAGTTATCTCTACAAGCACGATCACCCTGGAGTTCGGGACTACTTGTGCAATCGGATGTACACTCTTCCTCTATCCGGCATAGAGAGTTACTTGTTTCAAATTTGCTACATGCTGATTCACAAGCCTTGCCCTTCGCTTGATAAGCTCATAATTGATATCTGCTCGAAATCGCTCAAGATTGCCCTTAAAGTTCACTGGTTTTTGATGGCGGAGTTAGAGGATGTGGATGATAACGATGGCATAAGTAGGATTCAAGAGAAGTGCCAGATAGCTGCAACTTTACGGGGGGAATGGCCACCTTTGATTAAAACTCAGACTCGGGGTATTAATTTTATATCATCAAATGGCAGCAGTAATAATAATGGGAGTACGAGCCCAATTGCCAAGAATCAGATGTTCAATAGGTTACTGTCTTCGAAGCAGAAGTTGTGGTCTTTGACGTCTTCACCTTCAAGCAGTGCCTCACTGCCACTGTCGTTCTCATTTTCGCCTTCAGCAGGAAACTTAACGGTTCAGGAAGATGGTGGCCATGCTGTTGGATCACCCGAGGATAGTAATAAGATTTTTAAGAAGCTTATCCCAGGCCCGAAGGTTCGAGATGCATTATTGTTTCGGAAATCAACGGAGAAGGAAGATGAAGAATCTGAAAAGGATGGTGGGTTTTTCAAGAAGTTGATGAAGGATAAACGTGATGAGGATGTCAAGAAGTCAGTGGATAAAGTTAAAGAGAATGCTGTGGAGCCTGAGAAGGAAGGTGGGTTTTTCAAGAGGTTGTTGAGGGATAGCCGGGATGAGGATGCAAGGAAGTCAATGGGAAAGGATAAAGAGAATGACGAGGATCCTGAAAAAGAAGATGGTTTCTTCAAGAGGTTACTGAGGGATAAACTGGATGAAGATGTGAAGAAGCCAATGGATAACTATAAAGAGAGTGTGGAAGAGCCTCACAAGGAAGGTGGTTTTTTTAGGAGGTTGTTGAAGGATAGTAGAGATGAGGATGTAAGAAAATCAATGGCCAAAGGTAACGAGACTGACGAGGAGACTGAGAAAGAAGGAGGATTTTTCAAAAGGTTATTGAGAGATAGTCGGGATGAAGATGCTAGAAAATCACTTGTGAAGGATAAAGAGATTGATAACGATCCTGAGAAGGAAGGTGGATTTTTCAAGAGGTTGTTGAGGGATAACCGGGAAGAGGATATGCAGAAGTCATTGGAGAGAAATAAAGATGTGGGGGATCATGATAAAGATGGGGGTTTCTTTAAGAGGTTATTAAGTAGTAGTCGAGATGAAGATGCAAGGCAGTCGATGAATAAGGATGATGGGGAGGTGGAAAAAGATGGATTGTATCGCAGAAGTAGCAGAGATGAGGACGAAGAAGTTGGTTCTATTCCTGATGGTTTTTTCAAACGGTTGTTTAGGGATAGTAAAGGTGAATCTGAAGAAAGGTTGTTTTCAAAAGCTGTGGACGATGATGAAAAGGAAGGATTTTTCAAGAAGATCTTCAAGGATAAACTTGAAGACAAGAAGGATGGTAAGTTCAAAAATTATGAAGTAGAAAGAGTGAGAAAGAGCTCTGAAGATGATAAAGATGATAAAGAAGGATTCTTCAAAAAATTATTTAAAGAAAAGATTGATGATAAAAAAGATTCAACTGGCTTGAACGACACGGACAAGAAGGAACATGCAAATGGTGAAGATGATGACCCTTCAGAATTTCCTTTGTTCCGTAGATTTTTTCGTGTTCATCCGGAGGATTCCAAAATTTCAGGTATAAATGACAATAGCCATAATAGTTTATCTGAAAGCAGTCCTGGAACAGAGAATTTTTTCCGGAAATTGTTCAAGGATCGGGAGCGTTCATTGGAAGATTCAGAACTCTATGGCTCCAAAAAGAGCAAAGTGGTCAGTTCTAATACTATTATATTTTATTATGTTCTAGTTATTGATTCACTTACCAATGTTGTATAGATTTGACCTTGTAACTCCTCTTGAAAATTAGCAGCAGACTATGCTGCTTATATCCTGGATACAGATAACGTACTAAATCATCCAGTGCGTCTAATACTGCCCGCTCAATAGGCTCTTTAAGTGCTTGTTAGCTATACGTTGAATGATTTTGTGCACAACTAAAGCGGCACTGATTCATCACTGAGATATAGGGGTAATGTCCTCGATTCCATTAGGCCAAAGAATGGGCTGAAGGTCGAAAGGAGTCCTGTAAGATTTATCAAAAAAGAGATTGAGATATCTAACTTATCCAATCACAAGTTTTTCCAAGTGTAAGTGAATTTCAGGAAATCCACCAAACCGTGGAAGCGATCATGTCAAGTCATGTGATACTTACCTTAGTTTTCGGATTTGGAACTTCCGAGTATATAAAATTTTAGCAAAGCACTTCATTTCTTTATATATAGGTTTCATCAAAGCAAGGCATGCTAGTTCTAAATTTAATGCACACTATGTATTGTTTTTAATGTCAAGAATGTTAATTTTGCAGATTTGTCCTGGCTCACCTAAGCAGCAAACTGAAAACACCATTGGTAAACCCCCTCTTCCAGATAGTGCAACAATGTTAAGGAAGGGGACTTATCATGAATCACTTGATTTTGTTCAATCTTTATGCGAGACATCCTATGGCCTTGTTGATGTATTTCCTATAGAAGATCGCAAGACTGCTCTTCATGAGGTTGCCCCAGTTACCTTTTTTCGTTACAACAGACATCTTTATCCATTTTATTTATATTGTGACTCTAACTTCACATTCTTTCAGTCACTTGTAGAGATCAATACCCATATAGATGATGCTCAAAGCAGTGGAGGTAGTTATGATTTCTCATTGGTTGTGTTTCCTTAATTGGATGGTTCTTCTTAAAGTTGAAATCTATACTGTTGTGGAGCTTGATATTTATGTTTTAACTTTTGTGTAGTCTGACAGAAATTTTTTGTACTATTCTTGGGTCATGGTTAATTTTTGGTTTATTCTTTTTTGTTCTACGTCTTACTGGTTCCCGCAATGTGTAATTGTCCAATGAAACAACTCTGTGTTCTGTATTTCCTGCTAGTTTTAATTTTAAATGGTATGATAGGATACTCACTATAAAAAATGTATTAGCCTTTTGGCTATTTCGAGTTTACGTCTGCATTAGTTTTATGGGACGATCTTCTAGATTTAATGTATATTTTCGCGTTTTGGACGATCTCCTGGATTTTGTGTCTGTGTTAACTTGACTCTTTCTTGTTTTATTGCTTGTCATCACCTTTTGTACCGTTGCCTGAACCTAAGATCTATAAAATTTCCACTTTCATGTGCAGACTATGCTGATTGTTAGCAGTGTTACTTATTAGGCCTTACTGATTTGCATGTCCTTGTAATCGCGGGTGTTTTGACATGAATATAATGACACTTGTGTCACGGATCTGTTTCATATTTTCTATGCACGTCATGACAACTTACCCTTTTGAATTAAGATTTCGGCATCACATTTCTTCTATATACTCTTGAATTCTTCCTTCTAAATTATAATTGATAGTAGTTTTTACCTACTAAATTTCCCAGTTAATGAAAGCAAAATCTATTCCCTTACTTGTTTGATTATTTCCCAGGAGTATGTTTTCCAATGGGAAAGGGTATATATCGGGTGCTTCACATACCTGAAGATGAAGCTGTTCTTTTAAATTCCAGAGAGAAGGCTCCTTATCTGATCTGTGTTGAAGTTCTGAAGAGTGAAGCTCCAAGGTGAATTCTAAGAGAACAAGTAATTAGTAGGAGTTGAATTGTAAAATATTTTCATCAATAATGGGTGTGTTTTCTCCATATCTTTTCGAACAGTAACCCAAAGGACCCATCCACCTCTCAAAAACTCTCCAAAGGAGGAATTCCGCTAGCAAATGGAGATGCACTTTTGCCGAAGCCTCCGCCATGGGCTTATCCTATTTGGACAGGGCAGGATATGTATCATAGCGGCTATGAAAGGATGTCTAGTTCTACATCTGAAGCTATAGACCAAGCAATGGCTCATTGGGAGGCTAAAGTGAAGTTTGTTCGTGTTAACTTATCTGTTGAGAGAGAAACAGACCATGCTGATCATGTTCGCAGTCTCAGCACTGCTGCTGCTAATTGTGGGCAGACCGCTGTGGTTGGATGCACATGCAGACCAAGAGATAATTGCAGTATAGGATGGGTTAGGGTTGTTTTGTCAGCTGAACCTGGCATTACTTTCGATGACATAGAGGACCAAGATCCACCACACCGTAAAGAGCATCGTCGTGTTCCAAGTACGGTGGCTATTGAGGAAGTTAAGGTAATCTTCCTGTGTCAATCCTTCATATCAATATCCTATTTATTAGATAGATATTCATGCATCTTCTTCCTATCAATCATTTATGCCCAATTGTTTTCATTTTCCTCCTCAGGCTGCTGCTTTGAAAGGTGAAGCACCACCGGGTCTTCCGCTGAAAGGAGCTGGTCAGGATTCGTCAGACGCACGGCCACAGGTGACTTAGTGGACTAAGTTAAAATCTCTCTTATGTTTCAATTTATCATGGTCTTAATTTATTCATGTTTTTAAACAGGGTGGTTTCCCAAAAGTTAGTGATGCGTTAGCTGGCGAACTTTGGGAAGTAAAAAAGGAGAGAATACGAAAAGCTTCATCATATGGACGAATGGTTGGTTGGGACTTGCGCTCTGTAAGTAATTAATTTTAGCTCTTTGCTCTTTTAGAATTGGGTTGGTATAATAGTGGGCATATTTTATTTTATTATTACTATGTTTCGTGTGTACGAGCGAATGAAAGAGAGCCAAGGGGAGGGCGGGGTGTAGCTTTTGGAAGAGATGAAGGTACCAGTGAAGTATGATTTCATTGGGTTGATGCTAAAATTCATCAATCCATCATAGCGATTCTCCGTCTTTATTATTGTTTATACAACTTTAGTAATTATCCTTGATATTATCAGTCCTATACCCTCCATCACCAGTATTTTCGGAATCGGCCTTCATTACCCCTATCCACTAACATGCCATGTTTTACTTAGCTGATTGTGAAGAGTGGGGATGACTGCAGACAAGAGCACCTTGCTGTACAACTTATTTCTCACTTTTACGGTAAGTTCTTCTGTCCCCATGAACACGTGTGTTTTTCTGGATCTTTCAGCTTTAAAGTATGTTTGTTTGTTTGTTGGTATCTGTTTCAATACTTCTATTTTACTTAGGAATGAGTTCTTAAGATACAATCTCTAGTTTTTTAGTCAGGCTGGAACGTTGGCTATGCTTTAATAAAGAAATTGAAGGGCTTATTGATGTTGTTAGGTATGATAATAAATCAAACCCGCGTTCGGTTCCATAAAATTTACATGTTTAAGTTCTGCACTGGAGGCTAATCATATCATATCATATCGAGCTTATTTGTGCCATATGAGCTTGGGGAATGCAACCAAAAGTACTTAAGCTTTGTTATCTCATTTCTTCAGTTTGAACTCAAAAAATTGCATTAAAAAAATAAGTAAAGAACTAGCAAATAAGTATTTCAAATTTTTCTGTTTTTACCAATATGTAAGTACATGTCACTGGAAAGAATAAAGGGCGGAAAACCAGGAATTCTCTAGAAATTTCCTGACTTAGAATTCTTAGATTTCAGTTATATATCCTAAAATAAGATTATAAATATAACTTCAGAAAAAATTTCAGATCTTGAATTAAACTCCTGCCTTGGCTCGTTAAAGAGCTCAGTGTCTATTCATCCCATGACATCAAGTTCAGAACTAGACTCAAGCATGAGTTATAATGAGTCTCATGGCATTGAACCAATCTGACTCCGACTCAAATGATGTAATTGTAACTTGTTGCTAAGAAGATATTAAGTGGCCAAATTAACCGTACTCTATCGTTTTCATCATTTTTTCATGCTTATTTTTTGCGTAACTTGATGTACTTTGTATTACTTCCAAATTGCTAGATATATTTCAGGAAGCTGGCCTCCCACTATGGCTGCGTCCTTATGAAGTTCTGGTTACTTCCTCTTACACGGCTCTCATTGAAACAATTCCTGACACGGTAATAGAATATATTTCCTCAAACTATCCACTCAACTAAGACACTCAATACTTAGGGCGACACTTAATCTTTTAATTTGCATTACCATCATCATTATTCTTGGGATTATTTTGTTCTTATAATTGTTGCTATAATTATTATCCTTTTTTACCAGGCGTCGCTTCATTCCATCAAAAGTAGATTTCCAAATATTTCAAGCTTGCGGGACTTCTTTGTTGCTAAGTATCAGGAGAACTCGCCTAGTTTTAAGCTCGCTCAGGTTAATGTCTGCTTAGTGGAGGATATCATTTTTTTTCTTTTTTTTCGTTGGGACTATTTTTTGGTACAAAGTAAAAAGTAAATTACCAACAGAATGAAACTATATTTGTTTGCACTTCCTTTCTGTTATGATGCCCGTTCTATTGAAGCATCAGTTGCTTTGCTTATTTTATTTGTAAGTGCATTCAGTGTCGGGTACTGGAAATATTTTGAATTTGAGGCCCAGCCTTGGATAAATCCTGCCATTTTTTCTATTTTACATGATAAAATTTGCATTTTATCTTTAAACTCCTCTGAAATTTTAACTGATAAACATCATTTTCACTAACCCAGATTTACTTATTCTAATTTCAATGTAACAATATGAATCCATGATTCTGAGATGAATTCTTGTCGTGTATTACAGAGGAACTTTGTTGAAAGCATGGCTGGGTACTCTCTTGTTTGCTACCTTTTGCAGGTTAGCCTCCTTATTTCATGTAAGCTGTCACTGATTGAATTATTTGGAGCTGTCTAGTTGCAAGAAAGTATTTGCATTTTTTCTTAAATGAATATAAACAAATTTAAGACCATCTGTTGTTTATTTATATATTAATGCAACATTGAAGAAGTTCAAACTTATTTGTCCACAGCTGCCTGTATCATATATTTTTTTTCTTTCTATTTTACTGCATTCTCCAGCATATTCTGCTTACATGACCTCTTGAAGATTGTTTCTTGATCTCCGTTTACATAGTTCCATGACTTCAGTAAAATGCTTGGAAGTGTAAAATATCAATGACCTATGACTGGCCTTTCTAAACAGTTTGTTAAGAGATTAAGACCCATCTTGTCTTTGATATTGGAAGAATTTTCTGTCATTTACATTTTAGCCTCTGCCAGCTTAACTACTGCATTTACGCGAACCCTCTTGAAAATGTCTATTTGTCATCAGGTGAAGGATAGGCACAATGGGAACCTGTTGTTGGATGAAGAAGGCCATATCATACACATAGATTTTGGTTTTATGCTTTCAAATTCACCCGGGGGTGTGAATTTTGAGAGTGCACCATTTAAATTGACTCGTGAGCTGCTTGAGGTTAGATATGTGGCATACGGAATCAGCATTTTGTTTCAAACTACTATAACTTGTTAATGAGTACAGTATAGAGTCGTTCACAGATCCTTTTGAATTTTTGTCTTCAAACTAGTACAAAAAGAATAATCTTTGGTTGGTACTAGGTGATGGATTCAGATGCTGAAGGAGTTCCAAGCGAATTTTTCGATTATTTTAAGGTAAATGGTGAAACATCTTGTGTTAGTGCTTCTGATTCTGGTCCGTTCTTTCTTATTATTTAACACTGTATTGCTTCTTCTGACCCTTTACTGTTCAGGTCTTGTGCATCCAAGGATTCCTCACATGTCGCAAACATGCAGAACGCATCATTCTGCTTGTTGAGATGTTGCAGGTAAAATCAGTAAATCTATTCAGTATTACTAAGCTTTTCAATCAGTCTTATTGAATCAATTTTTTATTTTTACGTACTTTAGAAGGATAGGTTCACCTTCCCAAATTATCTGGATATCTTTTGCTTGGCTGTCCTTATCCTAACCGTTGTAGGGATGACAAATTTACAGTAGGTCAGACAAACGCCGGTATTTGCCCAATCAAAAAGAGTAGATTCCATGTACATGTAAATGAACACACGTTTTCAATTTCGACCACTAGCATCGCCCATTGGCGGAATAGTCACACCGTTAGAAATCTTATACATAGGAGATCAAAAGCATAAGAAGTTGCCAGAATTTTATAAACCCTAATAAATGACCACTTAACCCAAGGAAAGATGTGAAACGAAATTGCTGGTGATAAGATCGTCCGAACATCATCAAAACATGGACTTTTGATCTTCTGTGTATAAGCTTTCCAATAGTCTGATCAATTCTGTCAATGGGCGATGCTAATGGCCGAAATTAAAAATGTGTGATTATTTGTATGTTCATTTATATGTGCATGGAACCTATGCCATCAGAAGAATGTAACAGTTGTAGGCATGACAAATTTACAATAGGTCAGACAAACCCGGTATTTGCCCTATCAAAAAATGTCAAGGATCTCTATTCTTTTCACCTTCCAGGCCGTATAGGACATTAGTTAACATGAATTTTATTTATCTATTCATTGGCTTCTGTTTCAGTCAAGAATGAACCCTCTCACTGTGGCACAGTTATGTTGATAACAAGTATGATGAAGGCCCAAAACCTTTTTGCTTCGTTTTGTGATAAAAATTGATGATGCCAGATAAGATATGCAGTTGTTTTGAGAAAGTATAGACCATATTTAGATAACCCGATCACGGTTAAATCTGGGCACCTGTTCTACTCATTGCAGAATTCTAATTTCCCCTGCTTCAAGGGTGGTCCACGAACAATACAGAACTTGAGGAAACGGTTTCATCTAAGTTTGACGGAAGAGGTTCTACTCTTTCCTTTTTCTTTCTAATTTGTGCCTCATTATTGTCCTCATTATATAATTTCTCTGGCAGCAATGTGTCTCTCTAGTGCTTTCGCTGATCAGCAGTAGTTTGGATGCATGGAGAACACGGCAGTACGACTACTACCAGAGAGTCTTAAATGGGATTTTATGAGAAGATGTTACATAATTGATTGGTGTTGCTTTGTTACATGAGTTTGGAGACGAGATTAAGATTCCGTCTTCTCGAGGCTATATGGTCAGTGAGCTGATGGCTTCCTCTGCTTTGGTCTATAAGCTGATGGAACACGGCCGTTTGTGGGAGCATTCACCATTTCTGGTTTGGCGATATGGTTTGCTTCGCTAAAGAGATTTAAGTGATTCGGGTGGAACTTGTAGAATTCGGAACCCGATCGGTGTTTTGTCCCTAATCAAATACAAAGTGTACAGATTGTTTGATATTGAAGATGGATCGGATTGATGGCAGCAAAGCAATTGGATGGGCCATCATATAAACCGATACCAGTGTCTTATGTATGTAACCGGGGCCATGGACTCCGGCCCGGGCCACGTGAGGTGTCTGCATTCTTCCTCCAACCGTTCATCAGGCAGATTCATGGAACATGAACCATGCCATGATGCGTCTCCCAGAACCTTGTTTTTCCATGTTTAGGCTTCATTCACTGTGCTATTAAGAAATTTGAAATGGGGGACAAGGGTTTTGTCGCTCGTTATGAAATGAAGTATTAAAAGGTTTTTTTAGGTAGGCTTCCTCCCCCACACTCCCGAATCATTGAGAGCGCATGTATCCTGCCAAATGTAGACTTTGAATTACCCCTAATCAAGTGTTCTGGTTCGAGAGATATTAATCAAAAGTTTACATAATTGTCAGCTTACTAAGATGTCTTGTTTGGAAGTACTTAAAGGTTTGATGGTGGTTTTTCCGAGATCACAAGAATCAAAATTTTCTATTTCGGAGCAGATGGGAAAGGCAAACCTGACCCATCCCAGCGCGGGGCGGATCCTAGTCCAGTGTTTTAAATCCAACCAATCCTGGAGCCACGCTATATATATGCTTTTTTTTATTCATCATACCTGATACATAGCCATTTGATGGTGGCAACGATGATGTAATCATCGAGAAACATTTGGAAAAACTCGATCGACTCCACATCCTTACCTATCAAGAAGAAGAAAAAAACTCCACATCCTCGACTCATGCTAATTTTTCCCCTTCATTAATAATTGTTTTATTATTTTATAAATATTTGGATTGTATTTTACCAAAATAAGAAATTTAGTGGGGTTCGGGTCGCCCTGCCTCCGGAATCCGGGCGTGTTACGACACGGATGCCAAATTAAGCATTTTAAGAATAACAAACTTTATTCAAACCTTAAATTGTGTGTCAAGGGGGTCAAAATAAAAGTATATACTCAATTTCTAAACATATTTGATACGAAAATTCAAGAACCTACAAATCTTACTATTTGAATTTTTTGTAGTTGATATTACGGCGGTGAAATAAACTCTAAACATAAACAATAAAAATTGTAAACCTTAAAATCCTACTATTTTTATTTTTAAAAAAATTGATAAATTGCAACGTCTTCATCGCTTTAACAATCTAAAATTCTATCTTGTAAACCCTAAACCCAAAATAATTTTTCGAAGTCTAGTGCTTCATCGGATTTGTTTTCTGGGAAATGAATTGTCTTGATTTTGGAAGATTTTTACAAAATACTGGAAACAGTGTAATGATCAACCCGGAAAATTCTTGTGCATTTAAGTGTGATGAATATCATTTCAGTAATTCTAATAATCTCTAAATAATTGTGTGGACCCCAAATAACAAACCAAATATCAATATTATATTGCATATGTATAATTATGTATGATTACATTATTATTATTTCATTTATTTATTATTATTATTTTAATTTTGTTAGTTTTTTTATTTTTGTTGTAGTAAGTCTAACATTCTCCTTTTTGCTACGGTCTCAGGCAAGAAAATAGCCAAGTTGATAGTCTGACCAAATTTTGCATATCTACGGTAGATTTTGATGCAAAGCTATATATACAGGCAGTGGCAAAGTTACTAAGGCCAGAGTGGGGCACGTGCACCCTTAAAAATAAAAATAAAAAGTGTTATATTTTATATAGTATAAAATAAAATTAATTGTTTTAACAAAAATTATATAAAAATATTAATATAATTAGTTTTTATTATTTGTTCTTCCAATAATGTTAGATAGAAATATAAATAATTTAATGTATCAATTTCTCATTTCTATATATAAAAATTCAGACTTTCGATTGTCAAAATTAAAATATAAGACGGATTTCAAATTTTCATGTAGGGATTCATCCAAAATAATGGATTTTGATCCATCCACTTGTCATTAGCTTCTGCACATGTTAGCATAGTTTCTCCAATACAACTTCATACTTCTGGCTCTGGCTGAAATTTAAAGTTCACCCCCAATTTTGAAATCCGAGAAGGAAAAGGTTTTGGTAAGCCTCAGATGGTGATGCAGATTCTTTCTTCTTTAAGCCAAAATATGAGCAACTAGTTGCTAAAAGGCGGTTCATGCTATTGAGGCTATCAGTGAGATTTAGATCAGTACTAGGGTCAGGCTACATGAGGGTACGTCCAGATCTAATAGTCCCAACGAGTCAGGCTGCATATGGAGGGAAGAAAAACAATAATTAGATCCTCTGCACCATGTTCAAGCACAGAATTTAAGCACAGGATAGCTTGAAGTCCACTATCACGAAGATGAGCGAAATGCAATCACGACACAAGTGATATTTGAGACAGATTGAATGGAAGCTTCGAGTTTAAAAAAAAATTTATAATTTTTTTTTATCTGTCTCAAATGTATACAAGTGTATGTATTTATACATGGTCACAGTTTTGGGCCAGGCCACAATGAAAAAGAAATAAATTCATGAAGAATGGGCCTGGGCTTGTGAAGGCCCATTCTCAACTATAAGAACATGAGAATGTACCATATTAAATTGTTTTGCTAGAATAGAAGGGTCAGTTGCATTGGACCATTTATATAGTCAAATAAAAGATCAAAAATGGCATTAAAAAACACATTACACTATGTGAAAGGCTTGATTGTTAATTTTCTTTTAACATCAAATAAAAGATCAAAAAATGTATACAAGTGTATGTACACATTTATTTGACACATTTATTAAACAACAATCACAACAATAATTTTTTTTACAAACATATATTACAAAACAGTTCGTTGATATTTCAATATTATTTTAATACTTTGCATTTTAATTTATATTAAGAGAATTTCTCAAGTATAGAACACTATATTTCGAATGAACGACAAGAGGAGGGCGAGTAATACTGATACAAGCAGTACTCTCTGCCATTCCAGCATACTATTTGTCCCTATACAAGGCACTAAAAGGGATTTTGAAGAAAGTAATACAGCTACAATGAAACTTCCAATAGGGAGGGAAACACACTAGACCACGTAGAATAACATGGGTAGGTTGGACAAAAATTTCATGTCCTAAAGAACAAGGATGACTCAATAACGCAACCTCGAAAACTTTAACCTGACACTACTAGGCAAATGGGGACACAAACTAATTACTGGATGCAATCAAGCCTCAAATGAGGTGCTAGTGGCTAGATATGGGGATATGCAAGCTGATGCAAGACACACTCTACAACCAAGACCAAATAAAAAATGGTCAACATGGTGATAAGATCTAGCAAAGTTTGTATTGAGTTCGCAATGGTTCTGGCAGACATTTCAAAGGTGAATAGGCTCAAGCCAAGACACATATCTTTGGAAGGATAACTGGATGGATATACTACCTTTATCAGCTAAGTTTCCCCTACTCTATGAACTATGTGCAAACAGAGAAATTAAAGTGAGCGAAAAAGGAGTGTATGAAGCAAATACCTAGACATGGAGTTGAACATGGATGAGAGACCTGCAACCTGATGAAGTCCTTCAAATGCAATACCTACAACAGCTGCTGATAAATGCGCCACCGCAGACAGCTAATCTGGATACTTGGAAATCGACTGCACCTGGCGTGAATCAGTACAACACAAAAAGCATGTATCATCAACTCATGCAAAGCATATGGAATCAAGGCTAAGCTTGAATCCAAGCAAGTTTTTTTTAGCAAAACAAGTTTAATTATATTAAAAATAAGTATTTATAGAGTTAATTACAAGACCATCTCGCACAATTTTACAAAAACTCGATCATATGTATGGCTCTAGGCTCTCATTCCCAATCCATTGTCGTGTATCCATGGAATAGATTTTTTGCTTTGGCCAATTCCCATATTTTATATGTGATCCATGAGATCATTTCTTTCACCAAGGCCCACTTCTGCTGGAATCTCAACTGATTCCTACTTACCCATATAACACATATGATTGATGCCCAAACATATTTCCAGAAATTTTGATCCTGCTTCCTTTTTATCATACTCATATGAAGATTAAAGTTCTGCCAAACATCAGCAGAGAAGAGAAGCAATTTCCCGTATAGCCACCAATATATTCCATTCCAGGCATCTCCCACCACATTACAATTGAAGAAAAGGTGAGAAACGGTTCTTGTTTCTAATTCACATAAGCTGCATCGCATATCATCACCTATATTGACACACCTCTGCTCACAAGATTGTCTAATGAGGGAATACAATTTTGGTGCATTCTCTTCCTTAATCAGAGATAGCGTCAACCATAGTTGTGCCAGATGCTGATTTTCAGGGATGGCGGATTCTGAATACTGGGTGATAACATTACAAGTAAATTTTGAGGCATATTGACCCTCCCCAGTTAGTTTCCATTGCCATCTATCTGGAGATTGTGCTGTTAAGAAACATTCGGCCGATTGGTGTATCAGTTCTTGCAATTGTACTATTTCTGTTTGTGTTAGATTTCGTAGCCACTGGCAATTCCAATTAGCTTGTGATAGTTCAGCTTCAGTATTCGTCATCTGTTTCTGTGCAATTAGAGCAAACTTGTCATTTGCAATATGATACAGATTAGGGAATATGTCACAAAATCTTTAATTCCCACTCCAGCGATCTTCCCAAAAGTATGCATCGTATCCATCACCAATTTTCTTCGAAATTGATCGCCAGAAACACTCCCCATTCGGATTAAGGATAGTAGGGACCTCCACCAGGTAGAATAGCTACATACTGTTGTTCTAGTAGAGACCCCCTCATACAGTATAAATCTATAAAAATCTCCGTATTTACACTCCAGAATTTGCTTCCGCGGTCCATCCTCTTCGTTGTTCAGGAGCTTCCAACCCCATTTCCCGAGCAATGCATCGTTGAATGCTTCTAGTTCTTTCATGCCAAGACCTCCTTGATTAATTTCACAGCAAACAGAGGTCCAAGCCACCCATTGGATTTTTCGTTCTTGTTAGAAAAAGCTTTGCTCTGTTGTTTGAGAACTGTTTTAGGAGCCTTGTAAGTTGAGAGAAAGTACACTGTTAAACTGGTGAGAACTCCTTTTATCAGAATGACTCTTCCTCCAACAGATAAGTAACTGTTCTCCCAGCTTACCAACCTCCTTTGCACTTTATCCAACATTGGTTTCCACAGTTTGCAACGAGTAGGGTTCTCACCAATAGGCAATCCTAGGTAAGTGAAAGGAATTCTATCAATTTGGTAGCCAAGAATAGTAGTGAAATGATTTAGCTCCTCATGTGGAATGTTGATACCAAACAATCTACTCTTGCTGTAATGACAGTCAGGCCATATAGCATTTCCAAGAACTTTTGAGTGTTTTATTGCTAGAACATCTTGGATCGTGTCATTACCAAAAATAAGCGTATCATCCGCATATTGCAACTGTATGATAGGAAATTCACCCATACTATATCCAATGTATAGTTTCATGTCATAATATTTTTCTAGTATCCAGTTTAGAGCCTCCACAACAATAAGAAATAGATGGAGGGATAGAGGGTCATCTTGTCTCAGTCTTTTTTGAAGTTTGAATTCAGAAGTTGGACTCCCATTGACCAAAGTAGATATTGTTGGAGTAACTATGCATTCGTATATCCAACTTATCCACTTAGCTGGAAAATCCATTGTTTCCATCATGTTTAAGAGAAAAGTCCAGCCCACAGAGTTAAAAGCTCTTATAAAGTCTACCTTGAATAGTAAATATTTGTATTTTTGTTCTTTTTTGCCGAGTCTATCACCTCATTTGCACATAACACCCCTTCTGAGATATGTCTGCCTTTCAAAAAACCAGATTGGTTCTTTGATATAACTGTGGGAATAACTTCTCCCAGTCCATGTGACAGCACCTTTGAGAGAACTTTATAGGCACAATTTATCAAGGAGATCGATCTGAAGTGTTCAGGAGTAGTTGGTTTGTCAATCTTTCCAGCCAGAGTTATAAATGTAGCATTTAACCTCAGGGTTAACCTTCCTGCAGCATGGAACTCATGAATGAAGTTCATAAAGTCACTGCCAATGATGTCCAAGAACCTGTGTATGAATGAAAAGTATAGACCATCAGGTCCTGGACTTTTAATTCCTTTGCAATTCCAAACAGCTATTTTAATTTCTTCATCACCGAATGTCTTGATCAGTTCTTGACTCTGTATATCAGTCAATCTTTTACCGATGTCATTCATAATCTTCGGTTTGTAAGGATTATCCTATTGAAACTGAATCTGGAAATGGAGCTTCAGACAACCTTATCATAGACCGTCAAAAAATATACCATCAATGTCCATCTAATATCTCCACTTTCGCAAGGATGCATGAAAGTATTTTGAATAAGCATCATCCTCTTTTAGCCACCTCTGTCTTGATTTTTTGTAAATGATGGATGTCTGGTAGTTTTGCAGCTGTTTTAATTCCTCCCAAGTTGCTTTTTTTTGCGCAATTTCAAGATCAGTAAGTTGTGTCACAAAAATCTTTGCATCAAAGAGTGCTATATGCCAGTTTTTTTCTTGGATCAAGGCAGTTGTATCTCTTTTTGTTGCTACATTCTAGCACTTGATGCTCCCTCTAAGTCTTTAATTTTTTCTTATAGGATTCCCCCCGTAGAGTTCTGGAAAACATGTAGATTCCAATTGTTTTTCATCACTTCTTTCAAGCTCTATTGCTGTAACCAAGCATCGAAAATCATACAAGGCTTTGGGCCCCAGTTTTTTTACCCCTTGAGATAGTAATAACAGGCAGTGATCAGACAGTTCTCGCCCTAGAGTGCTTTGGGTTGAGTTTGGCCATTGCTGTAACCATTCTTCATTTAGAAGAATTCTGTCAATTCTGCTCGCTCGTAGACCATCTAGTTTAAACAAGGTATAATCAACTCTTATCAATGGGATATCCACCATTTCAGCATCAAGGATAAAATTAGAGAAAACGATTGCTTCAGTTTGGCAAAAATTGAGAGACCAACTCTTTTAGTTGCAGATCTGATAAAGTTAAAGTCACCCATAATGCAGATCTTTTCCTGGGTTCTGCATTAGTTGATAATCTCTTTCCATAGTATACATTTCTGGGCACCATAGCATGATGAATACACACTAATGATAGTGATTTCCGTGGGATCAGACCCATTCCACATATCTTTCATAGCCAAAGCGTGGTTCATCTGTCAATCTGCAGATTTCTGGAATTTTGCAATTTTTCAGGCTAACAGTATGCCTTTAGAGGCCCTTTCAGAGCTTTTAGTTACAAAATCAAAATCGTGATGGCCCCAAATCTTCTTCATACATCTTTGTCAATTACTTGCATATTTGTTTCTTGAATACCAAAGAATTCCAGTTCATGTTTTTTATAAGATTCCCCAACAACCTCTTTTTTGCAGGGCTGCCGAGACCACGGATATTCCAGCTACTAATCAACATTTTGAACATAAGGGACTTCCACAATTTGCTGACCTTGAGTAACTTCATTCACAGACTTTTGAAATTCCACACATTCTCTCAATTTTGTGAGCACTAGGTGTTACGGCACATCAACTTCTACATTACGAAAGTTTAGACCAACAGTGTGGCCATATTGTATCGTTTGCAGGATATCTTGTTCAATTTCTTTCTATGCTTCCAGTTATCCTTTTTCTTATGTTTTTCAATACAACCACATATTGATTTTCAATATGTCTTAACATACTTCACTTTCATGAATAACTCTCGGCTACTAGACTCAATAATATCTATCGCAGGTTCCTCAATAACTACTTGTGCTTCATTTACCTCCAGCAAATTAAGGTGAATTCCATGGTCTGAAACCTTTTCTCTGGTCTCAGAAGACTGCACCAGTTCATTATTTTGGGCTTGCACCAGTTCATTATTTTGGGCTTGCACCAGTTCATTATTTTGTACCAAAACCTTTTCTCTGGTCTCGAAAGACTGCACAGGGTTCTCAAGGTTTACATTGGACTCTCCACAGTTGGAGAGTACTGGGCTCGCAATTTCAACTATAGGTTCAGCCAACTACACTTGGTATTTGCTTTTATCTGACATAAGTGGTTGCTTGCTACTGTTCTCAACATTTTTCCCACACTTTCTCCTCTTTTCAGAATACGCAGAGGACTGGCAGTTGATTTAGCCATTTCTACTTCGTTTACCAAGCAAGATGACTGACCATAGCATGAAGTAACATTTTTATTTAAGAATAACAGGCTCATCTCATCCTCCAATATCTTGAATCTGTTGCTGCTACGAGGAGTAGATTGACTTTCCCCCAAAGGTTCTTTTCCAGGTCTATGTTGGATTCTTGTCTCACTAGTAGCTTGTAAAAAATCCAAGAAGTAAAAGCATGAAACAAAGTTATCTCCTCAAAAATTTGGTGCTTTTCCTGGCAATTACTCAAGAATAAATTACCAACAAGAGAAAACCTTGAATCTCGGGGAATGACTTTACCTTCGAACGCCCGCATATTATGTGAAGAACAATTAGAAACTGCAGATCATTTGTTCCTTTGTGCAACAAGGTAGCAAGAATTTGATATGCAATCTACAACTGGCTTGGCATACACAACAATGGCATCTAATATACCAGGGCACCTTGAGTGACATGCACATCTAGCGGGCAAACTGTGGACCAAACAAATACTAAATGCAGTATGACAGGAAACGTGCAGGGTCATATGAAAAATCATGAACGAAAAGTTCTACAAAGGAACGCAACTCTCTAAGGAAACTGCCCTATACTGTCGGCAAGTCAAAATTTCCAACTTGCATGTGATTGGCATGTTGAGCATTAATTGTTTCTACATGGAAAGTCTACAAAGGAAGAATGGAGGATGGCTAACGTGAAGAAAAATAGTGTGAACATTTGATAAATGTTCACACAGACATGGTTTTTTAACAGGCTGATGAGATCCTAGAGTGGCATGCAAGTATACATGGTCATCAAGTAGTAACTTTACGAATGGGTAAAGGTCATCTCCCAAGGGAGTAGAGCTAACCCACACTAATCAAACACAAACTCAGAGTAACCAACATCATGATA
>JAOYMZ010000006.1:166387-194339 GCA_025802335.1 Pinguicula primuliflora
TGTATGGTTGGGGTAAGTAGATATTTCAGGTATACTGTTTCTCTCCTTCTATTATTTTATTATTATACTTTATTATTTGTATAGGCACCCATCTATGTTGGTATGTACATAGTGTATAGTTGGGGTAAGTAGATATTTCAGGTATACTGTTTCTCTCCTTCTATTATTTTATTATTATACTTTATTTAGCAGGTGTGGCAATACATAGGTATGACAGATTACACAGATTTCTGGACAATCAACTCCGTGCAGGAATGGTTTGCACAATATCTAAACTCCACCTCGGTCCCCATTGGTACGCCAATTTTGTTTGTAACATCCTGCTGGCGGTTATGGTTAACCAGGAATGAAGCTATTTTCCAGAATCAACACAAGACCACTTATTCAGTGGTATCAATAATCAGAGCACAGATCCTGGAAAATCAGAGAGCATTTAAAAGTCAGAGCATGAATCAAGTTACAAGATCAAGAGCTCTCAATAGCCTTCCATACAACTCCTTTATTTCCTTAGCCACAAGTACTACATAGGTGGAGTTCTTGATGTGTACTGATGCGTCAGTGCAAACAGTATCATCCCTTGCTTCCTATGGAGTAATTCTACGAGATTCTTGTGCTTCCTGGATATGTGGCTTTTCAGGGCGGACTGGCGCGTGCACCATCGTAGTTGCTGAGCTATGGGTAATCTGGCACGACATCGGTAGAATTCTACAGTTAAGACTCCATAACATAAAGATAGTGACGAACTGCATGAATGCTCTTATCTTGCTCCTTCGGCGTGAAAGTAACCACGTAGCGAATCCTCTGGTTAATTGGATATTGAACAGTTTGAAGAACCGCAGTGATATTGTGTTCCAACACATTCCCAAAACTGAGAATGTGACTGCTAATTTGCTAGCAAAAACAGCACTCCAGTACGCTGATTTCAACAGTCTCATCCACACTGTTGATCTAACAGGGCCACCGAAAGCTGCTGATCTCACGCATCTTTCTGCGCAACAACGGGAAATGCTATGCATTGCATCCAGCAGTGCAAAATTACCACAGGTACAGGACGCGACTTTGAGTGCGCGCGATGTTTCATTCCGCTTTCACCTGCCCTGGGTGCATTTTTTGGAAAAAGAGCCCGTGGGCTGCTATATTTTGTATGGCCACATTCATATGTATTCAAAAAAATGTCTTTTCAAATCAATCACTTTATAAGTCAGAAGGTGGACGGCCACGTGACAGACTTATTTTATCAAATTGATTTATAAAGAAGAATTTACTGATAAGATGATTCACCAACACTAAACACGACCAGAAATAAGATAGCAACCATGATACGGGGGTATTCTTGTATTTTCACATTGTCATCCTGCTTATATTGAGTGAAAAAAATGTTTTTTTTTCAATCCCCTTCACGAAGCTAACCCTCAAATCTCTCCTCTCCCACTGCACATCGCAAATCCAATTACTCTCGGCCCTTCTGCAAACATGGTGCTTGAGGTTCGAATCCTTCTCCAAATTCTATTCTCTATGCAATTTTCACACTTTCCAGCGATATGGGTTCTTGTTTTTACGCAATTATTGCTCAAATTCCATATGCATTGCTTTGTTGATTATAGGCGACAATAATATGCGTCGACGACTCGGAGTGGATGCGGAATGGGGATTATTCTCTTAATCGATTCCAAGCTCAGTCGGATGCGGTGAACCTAATTTGTGGAGCTAAAACTCAGGTAGTATGATTGAATCTGGGTGTTTTTGGGTTTCTGTAATTATGAGTTTCTGGTGTTGACTAGGGTTATAGTTTCTGTGGAGAACAGTGATGACTTTCTGTAACGTATTTATTTACTCGTCATTGATTCATCTAGTTGTGGTGTTATTTCATAGTCGAATCCAGAGAACACTGTCGGATTGTTAACAATGGCTGGAAAAGGGGTTCGCGTTTTAGTCACTCCTACCAGTGATCTTGGGAAGATCCTAGCCTGCATGCACGGTTGGCTTCATTCTTGCACTTTACTGTCTTAATCTTTGTTTGTGAGTAGCTGGACATTCTGGGTCGTGATTAGTCATCAAAGCCAATAAGCTCAAAATACATGGAAATGTTCTTTCCTTTAATTTTGCTACGGTTGCGAGGATGAAAAATGAAAATGATGTTTACTTGTAGTTGCTGCTAATACATGAAAATGTATTAGATTAGATCTGTCTCCATTAATGTTGTGGATTTTTACTGGTATATGCTTCCTGGATAATCTGTTTAGTTCATGTGCAGGGTTAGAAATCGGTGGTGCAATGGATTTGGCATCTGGAATACAGGTTGCACAGTTAGCATTGAAGCATCGGCAAAACAAGAAACAACAACAGAGGATCATTTTGTTTGCTGGAAGGTGCATGCAATTATATATGTGTTTGAAGTAAATGCAATAGATACTCTGTTGATATTTTACGTTTACAGTCTGCCTGGTTTTTAACTTACAGTCCTATTAAACATGACAAGAAGTCACTAGAGTTGATTGGAAGAAAACTGAAAAAGAACAGTGTGGCCCTTGATATTGTGAACTTTGGTGAAGAAGATGGGGAGAATACTGAAAAGCTTGAGGCGTTGATTACTGCTGTAAATAACAATGATAGCAGTCACATAGTTCATGTTCCTCCTGGTCCAAGTGCTCTTTCCGATGTTCTTATAAGGTATTTTTGTTGTTTGAAAATTGAGGTCTTATGAGCATTAATTTACTTTCACTAGTCACAACCATTAATTTTGGGATCTCTTTGTTTTTTACCTCCTTGCAGTACTCCAATCTTCACTGGTGATGGTGAAGGCGGAAGTGGTTTTGCTGCAGCCGCTGCTGCAGCTGCAGCTGGTGGAGTATCCGGGTTCGATTTTGGTGTAGATCCAAACTTGGATCCTGAACTTGCTCTTGCACTTCGAGTATCAATGGAGGAGGAGAGGGCAAGGCAAGAAGCAGCTGCAAAGAAGGCTGCTGAAGAAGAGGCAAAGCAGGAAAAGGGAGAACAACAAGCCCCTGACAAAACTATGACAGAGGCTTTGACTGCTGGAAGTTCTAATCCTGAAAACAAGGCTCATGATCTGATGGTTGGATTCTTTTCCGGAATAAGATCATATTATTATCTTATGTGACATGGGTCTCACTTTCTTTCCACAAAATCGATTTCACAATTTTTGCATGACAACAACATACTTTTTTCTCATTTGTCCAACATTTTGTGATAGTCAAGTTATAATCACGTAGTACATCCACTTAAGTTGATTCTAGGTGGACTCACTAGTTTCTACATGGGCTTTTAATCTGATTATAATGTAGCCATATGTGTGTAGACTCTAGAAACTGCCAACTTGTTTAAAAACCTTTTGTTCTTAGGGTTCATGTCCTGGGATCACTGGTCAGGAAAGATGTCTTTTATAGAGATAAGGAAAGCATAGTGATCAATATCTTGTAGTATTCTATATCTTGCCATAAAAAATAAAATTTCAACATGCCTTATGTATATTGGGAAATTTGTGGTTCTTGTCAAATGGTGCTGTCCGTCTGTTGAAAGCCTGGAGGCTAATTCTATTTTTTGTTGTGGCGCCCCTTATTCCTAAGGATTTCTTGTTTCAGTTTGTTTAAAAGCTGGAATTCATTTTGTTTTTACCTTTAATGAGGTGTATTCATGATATTAAGTATTAACATGGATGGTATTTTTTACAGGATGATGAGAACGCATTATTGCAGCAGGCTTTGGCCATGTCAATGGATTATCCTTCTTCCACAGTCACCGTACGGGACACTGACATGTCTGATGTGTCTACTGATGATCATGATTTACAACTTGGTGAGTGCTTCTGTTAAAGTGGTCCTGTCTTGTACTAAATTTTCATGCTATTTTTGAAACTTATTTTTGTATTTTGTTCAAGCCTCATCTGTCAAATTTAAAATTATCGTTGAAAAGACGTGTGTGAATCTGGGAATTGTCTGTACTTCCCAGCAGTGTACGATTTAGTTTTTACTTAACACTTTTGAGTCATCTGCAACGTTTTCATCTGGTGTGATTTTTTTCTTGGCCTTGCAGCACTTCAATTGTCTGTACAAGACAGTGCAGCCGACCACTCAAGCCAGACAGACCTTAGTAAGGTGTTATCTGATCAATCCTTTGTATCTTCCATCCTTGCTTCTGTAAGTGTATATCCTTTTTAATTACTTATTCAAATTTAAATTCTAGTTCCTTTTTTTTGGTTACGTGATACTGCTCAATTAGTCATAACACTGGATAAGAAATAAATTACCATTTAATAACGCTGAATCAGTCTTAACCAGTGTACGAGAAGTCGGGCGGTGGAGGCGGGTTGGCCCCCGGCTGCCCAGTGACTCGTCCGACTAGTCGGCCGACCAGCAACCCCTTCCCCTATTTTTTTTATTTTTTAATCAAAAAATATATAAAAAAAGGTTTAACATCAATAGAATACAAAAATACACTAAAAAAGAAGTCAAAGTTTTGCAAAACAATATTCAAATAGTTTAAATATCAAATTTCATCATTAATCTCCTTCTTCTTCGTCAGCCTTGGTCTCACTCTCAGCCTCGTGATCCGGCTCAAACTTTTTTTTGTTAGTTGGTTAAGTTAGAACTTTTGTTGTGTTAGTTGCGTTAGGTTAGAACTTTTGTTGTGTTAGTTGCGTTAGGTTAGAACTTGAAAAGTACAAAAATCTGAAATTGGGACGTTTTAAAAAAAGGAAGAGAAAATTTGGCAAAAATTTGAAATTGGGCTGTTTTGGGCTGAACAGACCGGGAGCGGCCGACTTATCGGCCGGGGCGGCCGACTCACCGCACGGGCCGCCCAGTCACGCCGATTAGGCCCAAAACCGGGCGCCAACTAGTCGGGCGACTTATCGCCGGGGCGGCCGACTTCTCGAACATTGGTCTTAACAATGGATAAGAAATAAATTACGGTTTAGTGACTTTCTTATTATGATTAATATGATTTGGCAGCTCCCAGGAGTTGATCCCAATGATTCCCAGATCAAGGATTTACTTGCTTCCATTCAAAATCAGTCTGAGGTAAACCCAGCAATTGTCCTTTTGTGAACCAATTGATTAAATTACATATGTTTGTTAACATCGAATTTGAACTCTCCACATTTTCATGTACCTTGATTGCTTCCATTGGTTCCTTTTTTTACATGGGATCTGACAGAACAAAGAAGACGACAAGGCACCAAAAGAAGAGGAAAAGAAATGAGCCATCCTAGGGTCGAATTCACCTTCAGGCGTAATTTCAAGGTTTATGATTTTGATTGTTGTAATTGCAACATCTGAGTCATTTCAATGGCTTTTATATTTTAACCTGACCAGATTACTGGGTATCATACGACTGAATATTTAACACCATATTTTTGGTGTACAGGTGCAGCCCCTTCTATGCAGTCTGATTTGCCTTTCTGATGTTGGTCGTAGATGTAAGGGGAATATAGCGTGTGCTATTGGCTCGTAATGTAATTGTCAGCATGGTTCAGTGGAAACTCGGAATCATGGCAAATGTAGCTCGCAGTTGGTGACTTTTTTTTGACAACTCATTTACAAACTATGTTGTGGACTGGTTCTGGAAAAAACACACTTGATATGCCCATCCTGTATAACACTACCAAGTAACTTTGTGATTGAATATTGATTGCCAAAAAAAATGGAAAATAATTTGGTTGATGTCATTAATGTGCGAGAAGTTTGGTTCTTGTACCTACCAAAAAAAAAAAAGCAGTTTGGTTCTTGTCATATACGCCTGAGTGGCCCCCTAACTCGAACACTAGTTTAAATACAATCCTGGGCATGTCGATTTGGAAAGAGAGGAGCATACTGTTAGAAAAATATTGTGTATTGTACAGTTTTTACATGTCGCTATGGAATTAGACGAGTAATTTTCAAGTACTGTGTCGAATATGCATCCTGGCCGTCGGATTACATAATAAAAATATTGCTATTGGATAATGCTATTTTTCTAAATAATATTACGGCGGCTTTGCTGTCAAAAAAATCTAAAATCCTATTTAAATGTTGTAAACCCAATAACTAAATATAAATCAATGCTAAACCATAAAAATCCAATGGCTAAATCCTAAAAACTCAGCGGTTAAACCGTGGTCGTGTCTCGACCGTCGGATGCAGATCCGACGAACGAGGATGCAAATTCGGCACGGTATGATGTCATTCGGCATTTGAAAATTTGTGAGAATTAGACGGTCAACAGACCCGCACAAAAATGTTGAAGAGCTCACTTGCCAATCCCACATTGGGGGCATAAGGACCTCAAGCACACACCCTAAACCGTGTTTGGGGTGGTGCTTTTAGCACTGCATACTATACAATGCTCCTAAAACGACGTCAGTTGGTATGCACCGACCACCGAAACGACGTCGTTTTAGGGGGTGCGGCCCACCCTGCTTCCCTAAACCTGCCAACTTGGGTATGAACAAGTATCATAAGCAATTTCTGAGTCATTCATCCATCCTTCTTATCACGATTTCTCATCCAACGATGCTCAAGATTTTGGTTTGC
This sequence comes from Pinguicula primuliflora, assembly GCA_025802335.1. Classification (NCBI taxonomy): domain Eukaryota; kingdom Viridiplantae; phylum Streptophyta; class Magnoliopsida; order Lamiales; family Lentibulariaceae; genus Pinguicula; species Pinguicula primuliflora. The sequence continues at coordinate 172,918 of JAOYMZ010000006.1, forward strand.
ATGTTAGATACAAGCCATAAATTTGCCAGCCAGCCAGAATTCTTCGGAAAGTAAGTAGCCCAACCTACTTATACAGTTTATTCGTTGTATTGAATTGAATACATTTTGCCCTACACACAATTCTTGGTTGTGAACACCTACAGACGTAAAGTCCGCCTGATAAGATATATAGTTTTATATTTTCTTCTTTAGAACAATTAATCTCTTCATCAGTATTTTGGGCTATGCCTATTATTATGATACATTCCTCCAACTTCGATCAGAAGTCATCAAGCGGAAAGGTTGGTTGGGGTGGAAATGGGAAGCTTGGAACCAATTCGTCGGGCTTTACTCTGCGTTGTTCTGTTTGTATGTGCGTATGTAGTTATGGGTGGTAAAAGGTACATAAAATACAATACAAGAAGTGGTGTCGTCGACGGGAAATTGAATGTTCACTTGGTTCCTCATTCGCATGATGATGTGGGCTGGCTCAAGACTGTTGATCAGTACTATGTTGGATCAAATAACTATATTCAGGTGGGGTCTATGTATATATAATATGCGTGCTTTATTATTGTTATTTGCCCATGGACTCTATGGTTTCTCCGAGTAATGCATTTTTTTTAATATTGATGCAGGGTGCATGTGTTGAAAACATACTGGATTCTGTTGTTGCAGCATTGCAGCGTGATGCTAATAGGAAATTCATATTTGCTGAAATGGTAGATGCCTCTTGTTTGTTGCTATTTGATTCTGTTGCCTTTTCTATCAAGTCAATACTCATATTCATATTCATACAGTGTTTTCAATCGAAATGCTACTACAAATCTAGATTTCTTTATGGAAAAAATTGATTGTAATGGAATGGATGCTGTGAAGTGTTTTCTAGTCATAGTTTGTATATTAATATCAAATTCAAGTACATGACCACCCACTATTTTCGCTTTCGTACTATTATAGCTGGATTATGGTGTGTCTAACTACAAATATTAGGCTACGCTTGCATTTTTTGCTTCTTAAAACTTCAAATTGCTACGTGACTTTTATAATTCAGCATTTAAACTTTCTATTTATGGAAAATGGCACTTGTATAATACACGATGACTAGTATTGTAGTGGTAATACTTGGGGCTTTCAAATAGTCAAATGCTTATACGGAGTTGTACGCTGGACGATTATCTAAAAGATTGACCATTGTAGGTATACGCCTCGTCAAGTGTTTCCTTCACATCACTAGTTATGTCATGTTAGCTAGAGATACTTTATTTGGTGAAAGCTTTGGTGGTTCCATTCTTGATTTCTATGCTCTCACACAAATGTTCAGTTGGAATGGTTTTGTTTAATTTTGTAAAATCTTCATCATTTATACCTGGCCGGCTTAATGAATGATAAAAGAAATTGATATGTAGCACGTCAATTAATGTGATGACACTACTCAGTTTTCTGTTCTATACGATAATTAGGCATTCTTCTATAGATGGTGGGAAGAGCAAAGCCCGAAAATTCAAGAAGAAGTAAGGAAACTGGTTAAAGCAGGCCAGCTGGAATTCGTGTATGATGATTGCTTATTACCTGAAACTTATATGCTTGTATGGTTAGCAAAACGTTTTACCTGATCTATGTTTGCAGGAACGGAGGATGGTGCATGCACGATGAAGCAACTACTCACTATATTGATATGATTGACCAAACAACACTGGGTCATCAATTCATAAAAAATCAATTTAATAAGACTCCAAAAGCCGGATGGCAGATAGATCCATTTGGGCACTCTGCCGTGCAAGCTTATCTTCTAGGAGCGGAGGTTTTTGTTTGAAATCCTGCCACTGGCAGACATGTTAATTGCCGGATTTGTTTGGTTCCAAAATTCTTGTTTTTTGTCTTGAGTTATACTTCTTATACTAGTTCATTTTCGTAGCTAGGATTTGATTCTGTTCATTTCGCAAGGATCGATTACCAAGATAGAGAAAAATGCAAGCGAGATAAATCGCTTGAAGTCATATGGCAAGGTTCCAGGACATTTGGTTCATCTTCGCGGGTCAGGAAATTTAGCCTTAGATCAATCATAATCAATGTGCTGCAGCTGGTCACATTTGTCTATTACTTCTCATAGATATTCGCCAATGCATTTCCTGCTCACTATAACCCCCCAAATGGTTTCCGTTTTGAAGTAAATGATGACTTCCATCCAATCCAGGTCCTAGACTATACAGCAGTTCTTCTCTCAATCACAGTTGGACATTTTGCGTAACTGTTATGTTAATGCTAAAATGCAGGATAATCCCGGTCTTGATGACTTTAATGTTGGGATACGAGTTGATGATTTCGTTACAGCTGCACTGATCCAGGTATAAATAACGCTTTGATTGTTTAAAAAGGGAAAGGAAAAATGCTGATACCAAATATTGGGCAATGATACTCCATAACCAGGCAAATGTGACGAGAACCAGACATATTATGTGGACTATGGGTGATGACTTCAGTTACCAGAATGCAGACTCATGGTTCAGACAGATGGACAAACTTATTCATTATGTCAATCAGGTACCTTTTGAGCTCTTCCGTAGAAACAGCTTGTCAAGCGCTGTATTTACTCAATGACTTCTGTTCCTAAATACTAGCAATCTAAATTCCTTTACTAACTATTCATTTAAATATCTGCAAAAAGCTTTGCAAGGTTGGGTAAATATATTAATTGCAAATGAGCTCATAAAATAATGGCCCTGGAAATGTATAAGCAGGCTAAGCATTCTTGGATATCTACCTTTCTGGTACATGGAATGGAAGACGTAGCGTAGTGCTGGAGCACTGTTCCAAAAAGTTGGCTAGTATGGTTACATGTACCACAGAGGAGAGAGTTACGCAGGGAGGAGAGCGATTTTTTAAATTACTTAAGACTGTGGAAGAGGGTGTTTATCCTCTTGCATCTATGCAGAAATTATCTAGTCCTTGCCTGCACGGCAGGTTTCTTTTCTGCCACAGTATTGGGAATGGTACAGTATGCCTTTTGAGGGGCAAATAATTTTTGAGGTTTCCTTACGAATTTTGGCAATTTTATAGAGCTTTTTCCCCAACATTAAGAAGCAAGGTCAACCTAGACAGGATGTCCCTATTTTCTAAAATGATACCAGAAACTGTAGGATGTCTACTTTTATGTGTAATATACATTTAGATAAGTATGTATTCTAAAATAGAATAATTAAAATCATTCGTTTGTCTCATTTATTATAGAAAATCTTGCATAAATTAGCTATGAACTTTGGCTCATAAAGTCAGAAATTGAAGATATGTAGGGTGAGTGGATCTCTTACCTTGTTAAGTTTCACCCAACCACTGTTCCTTACCTTTTATTATACTGTTTTAACTCCGATACTACTTGCATATCTAGACCCTATCTACTTCGTCTGATACTACTTGCATATCTAGACCCTATCTACTTCGTCTGATACTATGTGCGTAGCTAGACTCTATTTACTTAATTGGTCCATAGGCACTATGCTATTTATCCATACTGATGAACCTGAGAGAGCACATGAAACAGGATGGTCGGGTTAATGCTTTGTATTCTACACCATCAATATACACAAACGCAAAGCATTCTGTCAATGAAACTTGGCCTCTCAAAGTTGATGATTTTTTCCCGTGAGTTCTAAATAACTTCTGTCTTTCTTGTCATTTTTATGAATTTTCAATATCTCATGGTAAAGCTTATGCTACTGTTGATTTTTATAGATATGCAGATAGTCCTAATGCTTACTGGACAGGCTTTTATACAAGTCGTGCAGCCTTCAAAAGATACGTCCGGTTGATGAGCGGATATTATCTGGTAAAGTAGTAATCGGTCAATACTTCCTCTTCTGGTCCTTCTTGATGATAGTCTGTTTGGTTAATTTAATTTCTTGTGTTAAGATTCGATTGTTGTTAACTTAACCTATATCTAATTCTAGCAATATAAGCATAAATGTGATGGCCTTTCATGGTTGCTGATAAAACTTGCAACGTTTTCATCTAGCTTTAACAAGTAGATTATGAATTTTAGGCAGCTCGGCAACTTGAGTTTCTTGTAGGAAGGAGGTCCAGTAACGCTAAGACTGATAGCTTGGCTAAAGCTCTTGCAATTGCACAGCATCACGATGCTGTTGCTGGTACATCTATGCAGCATGTAACTGATGATTATGCAAAGCGCTTGGCTGTTGGATCCTTGGAGGTACACTTTTATTTTTTAAAAAATATTGTATTTTGGTCTTGGTATATCTGATTAAAGATTTTCACCACTCTGATGTTATCTAATAATTTAATTGAGGTAGGCTGAAGCGGTTATTGATTATGCATTGTCATGCCTGGTGGATTCAAAGCGGAATGGCCAGTGTACCGTATCTACAGCAACATTTATGCAGGTGACGCTTCTATGCTGTGGATTCTTTTTCCCTGTTTGAGTCAACATAAATTTAGATATTACTTTTTTGAGAATGGCAGCTTTGATTATATTACATTATTTCTTATGCGATTGGATATTATGTGATAATTCAGTTTGCCTAAGAAGGAAAAAAATATTAGGAACAGAATGGAAGAAACAGGCAGTGATAAGTTATTTCGTCAATGAAAGTAGTTCAATAGAAACATGAATATGTTTAAGTTGGTGGGAGACATAAAAGGAAAGATGCAGCTCTACGACCACTTCTAGTTCATGCAAAGAAAAGTTCTCCTGTTCAAGAGTTCAGGTGCCTAAGAAGAGTATTAAGCTTGACTTGTTATATGAGAACTTTTGAAGTTCCTGAGTTACGCGTTGATATTGATCTGAGCCAGTATTGAACCCGATGACATGAAACTAGATTATCTTGGTTGTATAATTGTTGTGCAATCTAAAAGAAAGTGAACTATCAGATAATGTGGCTATACTTGTTCAATGCCCATATTGGGTTGTAGTAGAACTTTCTGCTTGAATATTGGCATACGCTAATTCATTACGTACATGGTTTCTTGCTTATGTTCCCAGATGAACCAAAACATAAATTATTCTACGTCACTTCTTTTTTATTTGTAGACCGCTTTGTGCAGGAGATAATCATTATGTGCTGTAGTCACTCATTTCTTCAATGTCTAACTCTACTTTTTTTTAATTCTACTATTTTCTTTCTTTTCTCCTATTTTTTGATTTCCTCACAGTGTCGGTTACTAAATATTAGTTTCTGTCCACCAACGGAACAAGATATTCCCCATGAAAAGAGTTTGGTAATCATCTTTCATTCTCATGGTCCTGCTTTGCAGCAGTGAAAGATATTCATTAACTGTCGTACTTCCTCGCAGGTTATTGTTGCATACAATCCTCTTGGATGGAACCGAACGGATATTATCAAAATCCCTGTTAGTTAATATACTCGTGTTTTCCATCTATTTAGTTTTTTATGGGGCTTTTAGTTACTCACTAGAAATGGATTATATTAAATGTCCGAAGACTTCTCCCATAATATCCTCATGACAAGAAAATGTAAAACATTCATGCTGAAGCAGAGATATGGGTCTAGAAATAGAGAAGTAGGACTGTAATTTCAATCATATATTGCGTATTATAGATTAATAAAAAAAAATTGTGATGTAGAAGTTTAATTTGTTTCTGACATTTCTAATTCAAACTCAACATCAATATTACTGTCTATATAGTATTCTAATCAAGTTTTAGAGATTCTAAGTTCGTTGTTTTTCAATATATTTGAGCACTTGAGTTAGCTTGTTGTTGCACTTGGATGTTTTATAACCTCTAAATACTTTAATAGAAAAGAGGAAGGCCAGAAAACTATAATATATGGGATATTTGCTTATGTATATTTTGAATCGTCGCTCTAAATGATATGGGAAATTTACAGCAGATGTCAAAAAGAACTAAACAAGAACAATTTTTTTTTGAATAACCATGGTATCCGGAACCATTTTTTGGTCTGACTAATCCATGGGATCCATGCAAAGCGACCCTCCACATGGACCGGGTATGTCTCGGGCCTTTGGCCTGCGGTCGTGGCCCCAAAGAAATGTTTACACCCAGTGAGGATCGAACCTGAGACCTCATCCCTCTTCGGAGGCTTAAGTCCCAAGCCTCCATCACTAGGCCAACCCCTTGGGGTTCTAAACAAGCACAATTGAATTTATCTTGTTGTATTTGCTCATTATTCCTTTTGTATATATTATTATTATTAGTTTTTCTTTAATTTGTCCTATTTTTCATTTGATTTAATTATGGACAATATGTGGGAATTCATGCAATCAAGTAGTAGCTATGATAGATAAATTTCTTCAAATTAGGCATAGAATACAATTATAATAGGCATAATCTCGAAGCAAGAAAAGTTGTCTGATGTTTCAATATGACAAACAATTGTAATGATTGTAATTTGTAAATCAAATTTCATAAAGTCATTTAAATTTTCAACGTAATATGTTATACTAAACAATATCTATAGGCATTAGTCTAAATTTGTAAACAGAAATGAAAATATTTATCCATGCCGCATGTTCTTTACTTGCACTCATATCTAGATTGATGGTTAAACATGTTTCATGGTTGCTTATCTTATTTCAGTTAAAAAGTCATCATATTTTTTGTAACTCCACTAATCATAATCATAATATGCGAAAAAGTTCCAGAAACTATGGTTCTTGTTCTCTTAGTCGTACTAAAACAAAAGTCGTGTTCACTTTTGGTATATTTGCTACTGAAATTTGAATCTTGTATTGAAACTGGTTTTCATTTGCTGTTGGCCACATCTAATTTTGTAGTACACATTTTTTACGGTGTAGTGCATGTTATGAAGTCTTTTTATTCAATTTAGATAAGTTTGCAGGTTAACGACCTTAATCTCGTGATTAAAGATTCTACGGGGAATGTTGTTAAGCATCAATATATAAAAGTAGATAAGGTGACAAGGAAATTGAGAGAATTTTACTTGGACGCACATATGGGAATTTTAGATGGACAAGTACCAAAATATTGGCTTGTCTTTACAGCATCCGTGCCACCTTTGGGATGGAATACATACTTCATTTCAAAACAATCCCATAAAGGTACTAACCTGAAGTGCTTTCAACGAATCACTTGGTTTGGAATGTTGCTGATAAAGATATTTCTCGTGAATTTTCATTTTCTTGTTACATCTGAAGATGGTCACCCTGTTCCGGGGGATCCAGATAACCCAATTTCACTTATGGGTACTTATTATAAATTTTAGCTCTGCAGGAAATAGAAGAAATTTCTTTGGGTCCTTGGTGAATCTTCCAGGGGGCGAAAGTTTTAAAATCGGACAAGGGAGCTTGAGATTGTCATTTTCTTCATTATCTGGACAACTGGAACACATATCCAATTCTAAAACACAAGTAAGATATATTGTTTTTACTTAGCTATTGAGACATTGTTAATGTTCTAGTAATCTGTCAGTAACATAGATCTAAAGCTCCAAGTAGAAAAGGAGATACAAATGTTATTTCAGAAAACTACATCGAATGTTGCGTCTTTTTTGTTTTGTGAAAATGGTTTCAGTTCTCGATCCAATATCATACCTATTATTTTTCTGCTCTCAAAGGAAGAGGAGTGTTGGAATAAAAGAATTCTGGACACTGAATAGAAATTAAATAAGTTTATTTCCATAATTTACTGATAGAAAAGAATGCATCGAAGCTTGGGTACCTTGGGAACATATGGGATAGTATCAGACCAAATAAATATACCTCTGATTTAGGGAAGAGAACCCATCTACTGTTTGAATATTTCATGACCTGAATTAAAGAAAATAAGCTTGATTTAATTGTGAGGGTTATCAAATCTAATATTGTGATCAACGTGGTTATACCAGATGGATATACCTGTACAACAAAACTTTTATTGGTATGCTTCAAGTCAAGTTCTAGATGATGATGATGGTCAGGTACGTCCACCTTAAAACATTTTAATTTTTCAATGCTTTCTCTTGAATGGAGCCATTACTGCATGTTGAAATATGTCAAATATTTCAGGCGTCTGGTGCATATATTTTCAGGCCTAATGGATCGGCTAATCCCGTTGTCAATAGTTCAGTAAGTAGTTGCTATTCCCTGCTCATGCTAGGTGTTTTATGCCGTCATCTAAGCTGTCCATGTTCTATGCAACTCTTTTCTGTCTTAAAAGTTGAAACTATTACATATCATGGATATGGATGTTTAAATGTTTTGTACTCTTCAGTTTTGAGCCATGAATTTGTTAGTTTATTTTTTTGTTTTCTCATATTGGCTACTTCCTTTTAGGTACTTGTGAAGATTATCCAAGGACAGGTGGTTGATGAAGTTCATCAGCAATTCAGTCCATGGATCTATCAGGCACATTAGCGTTTTCTTTATTTTTTTCTTTCTAATTTCTCTTTCCTTGCACATACAGGACGATTGTCGCGTTTCGCAATGAATATATTGGATATAACTGCCTGCTGTCATTTAAGTTTATCTTTGACTTACATCATTTGGTGACTGGTGTCTTGACCTTATAATACTTTGTGATGGTTTCAGGTAATCAGGGTTTACAAGGATAAAGATCTTGCTGAATTCGAATTCACAGTGAGTACTCAAGTGTAAATTCATTAATCGTGTGCAGTGTTTTGTTTTACGCCTGATCTTTGAGAAACTTGCATTTCAAAAAAATATACTCTTATTTGTTTTTCTCTCTTGCTCTAGAAACTTGGTTTCCTAAGCATTTTTTTCATTTTGCATCTGATCATATGCGAAGGTTGGTCCAATTCCAATTGAGGATGGTATCGGCAAAGAAGTTATTACGAGGTTGACAACTAATATGACCACAAATGAAGTCTTCTTTACTGATTCCAATGGGAGAGACTTTCTAAAACGGGTGTGTCTTCCATTAGTTGTCTCCTGAATTTTATATTTATGAAATGAGACCGAATCTATATTATAAAACTCTTGCTGCCCATTGTCTTTTTTCTTATCTTATCAACAATGTTAATAAAAAATTTAATCGCAAAACAGGCAAACAAGAACAAGTATGTTGCTTTGTTTTTTTGCCAAGCAAGTGTATGATTTATGTGTCTATTTTGATTACGCTCTTGCTTTTTTCTTTATTTCTCATGGAACTTTTATGTACATTCTGTTAAGCGCAGATCTTTGAAATTGTCTCATCATATGAAAAATGGCAAGTAGTAGTACTCCAGAGTCAGGCGTGTCAAAACTTCGTCTTGTCTTGTGTACCTCATATATGCAAAATACATAATCTACAGAATCAAATCCGCTATATAGCGTTTATTTTGCATACTATCTGCAACTGATACCTAGCAAATGATATTTTGATTAAATTGAAACTTCATGAGAAATGAAATCAAACAGGATTTCTTGCCACCCTACCCAGGTGCAATCAAACATAAAGTTTCCATCATTTACATGTTTTTTGAATTCATCCATATTAACAGGTTCGAGATTACAGAGCTGACTGGTCTTTGGAAGTTACTCAACCAACAGCTGGAAACTATTATCCAGTAAATTTCTCAACTTTAACTTATTAATCAAATTTCATGGCAGTCGATGTAATTTATTTCCTATGGTCTTTTGATTTAAGAAATCCATTTCCTTCGTTTGACACTTTTGAATAATAAGTTTAATTTGTTCGATCTGAATCTTCCATTGCTTCCAGATCAATCTTGGGATTTTTATGGCAGATAATAAGTCCGAATTCTCTGTTCTGGTTGACCGGGCCAGAGGAGGCTCCAGCATCAATGATGGAGAAATTGAATTGATGCTGCACAGGTATATGATAATTGTGTTGTTTCTACATCTAATTGATTGGATAAAAACTATCTAATTTTTCACAAAACCCCCTTTTAACAAGCTGGATTAACTAACAAGAAGTTCAAAATATGAATGTCTTTTCCATTTTAATGAATGATTCAAGACCTTCTTGTTGGGTCTCTGTAATGTGATACAACACTTGAAAATGTGAAACTGTTCCAAGGATTAGTCACTCAATGCGTGTCACAAACAACTAAACTAATGCGTATTATTTTAATTTTTGTGTGATCTCATTCTTGTTCTTCCATGAATTTGTCTAATCTATAACCTTTATTCAGATGCTTAACCGATGACGATAGGAGAGGTGTAGGTGAAATCCTCGAAGAAACAGTTTGCACCAATAAGACATGTGAAGGACTCACCGTATGAGGCTATTTGCCAAGTTGAGTCGCATCTTATCTGTTACCTTGTGCAAATTGACAGTTGCTTTGTTTCTTCTCATATTCTTTGTGAAGGTTCAAGGAAAGTATTATGTTAGCATCCATGAGCTTGGTAAAGGAGCGCGTTGGAGGAGAACAGCTGGCCAAGAAATCTATTCTCCCCTTCTTTTAGCATTTTCACATGAGGTAACATTTAATCAACTGCCATGGATATGAAATGTTAGAACCTGCGATGTGAATGTTCATAATCTATGAAATGTTAGACCTCATAATCTACTCTTGAAGGATTCCGAAACATGGATATCTTCCCGTTTGACAAAGGCGTCAGCCATGGAACCGGACTACAGTTTACCTAGTAATGTTGCATTAATTACCCTCCAGGTATTGAATCATACGGCAGAGTGCTCCATATTCGTGATATATCTGCACATACTTATATTTTTAATTCAGGAGCTCGTTGATGGAAGTGTGCTTGTTCGTTTGGCACATCTATATGAGGTGAAGCCTGTTTGAACATGTGCTCATTTTGGAGCTCTTATCATACTTATAAAATAACTGTATGCCTAATTCATTTCGCTGTAATGTAGGCGGGTGAAGACCCAGAATACTCAACACTGGCCAAAGTTGATCTGAAAAGGATGTTTGCTGGGAAATCGGTACGTAGAATACTCTGCCAAGTTGCGAAATTCAATATGAGGGCGACCTACTGCACATGAGATTTCCATGCTGATTTGATTAAATATTTGGGTATGTTGGGCAAACTACTTCACATGAAGGCGTTGGGTTGGGCAGTCCTTACGTGATAAGGGTCAATTGGGCACTTAGCCAACATTTGGGCAGGGCGAAGGCGACTGCCCAGCTTTTAGGCCAAGGCGGTTGGGCATCGCCTGGGCGATGGGCGGCCAAGGCTGTCTAAGGACCGCTCAGGTTTTCTCGAACACGGTAATAGATTAGACTAATTCATAAGAGCAAAGCTGACTTGCCCTTAAAAAAAATTGGTTTCACACATTTACAGTACACCAATAAGCAGTAGAGGATTAATTTGGTAGGTGTGTAAATTTTTTCCTTTGGAGTCGTTATAGGATCCTCTGTGATTGCGTGGGAGGACGATAGAAGGACTTGTTGAAAGGGCGAGGATCTTGTAGGAGTTGACCTCTATGTGCACTTGCACTTCTGTTCTTTCTAAAGCCTCCCCTTTTCTTTTTATTTGTGTTCAGATAAAGATGCTTAAGGAGACGAGCCTATCAGCAAATCAAGACAAGTCTGATATGAGGAGGATGACTTGGAAAGTAGAAGGTGGAGATGAGGGCAATGCCGCTCCCATTCTCGGTGGTCCTGTCGACTTCGCCAGTCAAATTGTGGAGCTTGGCCCCATGGAGATCCGCACTTTCGTCTTGAGGTTTTAGAAGGACCAATCTGTCAGGTTCCCTTGACCTTCAATGCGCAGGAATTGTCCTCCGGACTTCTATTAGTTGCTATTCAAAGAACACCATTGCTATAAGTGGAGGTTATCGATTGAATGAATGAAAATCTTCTTGTTTTACATGACATTGGTTGAGTTGTGGAGTTCTTTGGGTCTAGTTCTCCCCTTTATTCAATTCTACAATCTCTTACATACAATAGGTCTGAAAAATAAATCTCCTCAGTCCGGAAAGAACCCTCAAACTCACGATATCATAGTAGAGGTCTACAACTGTGTCTTCTAGGGACCAAGCACTCAGACTAGAGTGAAGGCTCATGGCAGCTTGGTATCGGAGTTTTCAGTGATTTCACAACCTCTGGAAATGGCGGAGACATCGACTCTGCAACGCCAAATGGACAATATTCTAGAAATATTGGCAGCTAATGCAAAGAAACATGATGAGCAGATGGTTTGTGAATGCTAAATTAGCAACTCAACAACCAACCTCTTAAGATACCAGGAACGAGCCCGGGGTGATTGGTCCTTGATATAGAGCTTCCTTAATCTCAGCTGCTGTTTGAGTCCTGTTGGACAGGAGACTTCTTCTTCCTGCCTATGATGAAATGAAGATTGGTGTGAACTCTAGGCGATCCAAGACCCTTGAACTCAATTGATGGTCTACAACACCCTCTCATTGCCTTGTAAAATGATACTTGATTGCATAATCCATGGTTACAAGGTTCGGTCTATTTAAATAGCAACAAACAGAATGTGAACAATCAAATTAATAAATGCAGTCTTCTTCAACAAACAACCCTTCCATCTTCTTCATTGTTTTTGTCATCTCTTACCCGTGAGCTTCAAGTCTTAGCTGTTGAATTCTTGTGCCTCGTATACTGTAGTGGCCGAGTAGGAGAGATACTAACATCACTCCCTCCCTCGAAATTACACTTGTCCACAAGTGTGGGAAGAGCTGCGTGGATCTTAGATGCATCTTCCCAGGAGGTGCGAGCTGGAGATCATCTGCACCAATGCACGAGAACTTGAGGCACCCTGTGGTGAGTTCGCCTATGGAGGATGGCCTGAAGTTGAGGTAGAGGAAGGCCTTGATAAGCAGCAGGCATGGATGGCGTTGCTGGAGGTGTGCCTTTGAAAGCTCAGAGTTTAGAGACATGAAATACATCACGAATTTTGGCCACCGAAGGAAGTAATAGTTTGTATGCAATTGTGCCGATGCGATCAGCAATCTGAAATGGCCCATAATCTTTGTGTGCGTATTGCCGAGAGAGAGCTGCCGGCAAGGTTGAAATTTCAACCAAACCCAGTCACTTATTTCAAAAGAAATACCCTGATGATGCTGGTCATACTATTGCTTCATGCAGTTTTGAGCCTGTGTGAGTCGTTCCCGCAAATCGGCCAACATGTCATGGCATTGTTTGAGCTCAATGTCCACAGCTTCGACAGTGGACACCCCTTTTGCATAATACAACAGACGAGGGGGAGGTCTATTGTAGACCACCTCAAATGGAGTTGCGTGAAACGATGAATGATAGCTGGTGTTATAACAATATTCAGCCCATGAGAGCCAATCTGTCCAGTTGCGCAGCTGATCTCCCGAGAAGCATCTCAAGTACATCTGAATAACACGGTTAACGGCTTTCGTTTGGCCATCCGATTGTGGATGTTATGCTGAAGTGAAATGTAGCTCTGTGCCACTTAGACAAAACAGTTTTTGCCAGAAAACACACGTGAAAGCCCGATCACGGTTGCTTACAATAACTTCAGGGATGTCGTGGAGTTTGAAGATGTTGTCAAAGAATGCCTTGGCTACTGATGTTGCGGCATAGGGATGACTGAGTGGTACGAAATGTGCCATCTTGGAGAATCTATCTACTACCACTATCGAGACTATTTTCCACGGGAAAGGGGGAGGGAGGCTATCAATGAAATTTAGAGAGATTTCGGTCCAAACATCACCCGGAAGGGGAAGAGGTTGAAGCAGTCCGACAAGTTTCAGATGTTCTGCTTTCTGCTGCAGTCAGACCAAACAGGATGCCACAAAAGAGGCAACTTGTGATTTCATGTGAGGCCAATAAAAATCCTGATGTATTCGATGCAAGGATTTGAGATAACCTTCATGATAGGAGTTGTGGACTTCCTGTAAAATGGCGTTGATTAGGTCGGAGGTCTCCGGGATATACACCCTGGTTTTGTACCAAAGAAGCTCTTGATGCCAAGAATACGGGCTACAAGTTGTTGTGGCTTAAACCTTGTCCTTTAAAGCCAATAGTGATGGATCTTGAAATAGGGAGTTCATGATTGTTTACCATAATTCACTAGAGGGAACAAATACAACTGCTAGAGTCAAGGAATGCTCCTCTCGGTGTGACAAAGCATCAACAACAAGATTATCTTTCCCAGCTTTGAACTCGACATCAAACTCGTAGCCCATAAGCTATCCCAACTAACATGTTGAGGAGATTTGTGAGCTTTCTGTTCTAACAGAAATTTAAGGCTGTAATGAACAGTTCGGATAAGAAACTTCTGCCCCTTATTAGGATCGCCAATGCTGCACTGCTTTGGCTAAGGCCATCAATTCTTTCTCATAAGCTGGTAAGTTTACCTGATGTTGGACTAGCTTTCTGCTGAAGTAAGCTAATGAGGATTTATTTTATCAGGATGACCCAAATTCCTTGGTATGAAGCGTGACACTCCACAACAAACTGCAGGCTAAAGTCAGGTAGGATGAGAACTGGTATTGTTTTCATGGCACTTCTCAATTTATAGAATGCCTCCTCACTGTCTGGGATCCAACATAATGCATTTCTTTTGAGCATGTTGGTGAGATAAGCTGCTATGCTGTTGTAGCCTTGCACAAAGCGTCTGTAATACCCTGTTTGTCCAAAGAAGGCTCTGAGACTTCGGTGATTAGAGGGCAAGGGCCATGTGATCATTGTTTCAATCTTAGACGAATCTGCTGCAACACCCTGCGAAAAGTGGCCCAAATACGAAATACTTTGAGTAGCAAACTCACTTAGATTCTTTTACCACCAGTTGATGTTTCTATAACACTGAAAAGGTTTGGACAAGCTTAACTACGCAAGACTAGTTAAATGCAAATGTGGTGAGATGATGGCTTACATTGAGGAAGAAAGAGTAATGAAGTTCCTTTTCAGTTTAAATCCTGAATTCGAACAAATATCTAGTCAGATGTTGGCGTTTGAACCGTTGACTACCCTCAATAAAGTTTATTCCACAATCTTGACCATGAAACAACAAAAAGGAAGAGAATGCATGAACTTTGCAAAGACTTTTGGCGGTTATAAGGGAGGAGGTTCTTCTGCTGGATCCATTCCAAACCTAAAATGGACTAATCCGGTCTTGAAGAGCAATGTAGCAAGAGGGAAAAATAGTTATAGAAGAAGATCAGATGCGAAATGTGAGTTCATTGTTGATTTTTTGGGCACACAATTTCGGAATGCTTCAAATTAAAGCCTTGTGAGTTCTGCAAGATAAGGGTCATTCCATCAATCATAGCCACAAGTTGAAACAACGAAAGCAGCTCACTCAGACATAGTTTGCTCACGTTGCAGAGTCATCTATGGACATGGACTTAGGAGGAGCTGATGAGCAACCTAGTGTTGCTGATATAATAAAACTTGTTCAACAGCATGGACTTCAACTTGAAGCACTTAAAGTTGCTCTTAACATGGGAAGCAACACCTCAAGTCCACTGAATATGGACGACTCTGAGCACACTGGTAAGACCTTCTTGCACGCCATCTCTGTTTCATCTATGTTAAAACCAGGCACTTGGGTGACAGACACAGGAGCGACAAGCCACATACGTAGAGATTTGAGCCTTTTCCATTCCTGTGAAGTTCTACCCTCTATGTTATCTGCGAGGCAGGAAAATTGAGTCGTTGCCCAAGTATCCAAGATAGGGAATAGTACACTGACCTCCCACTTGATACTACAAAAAGTCTTTTATATACCATCTTTTCAGTTCAATCTCATTTATGTTTCCAAGCTTTCTCTTGCTTCTCGTGAGTTTCTTTCTTTCTTTCCATCCTATTGTCTTGTGCAGGACCTTCTGTCTAAAGAGGTTATAGCCATAGGGAAAGAGTTCCATTATGTTTTGGATTTTGAATATGCTAAGGAACCTTTTGTTCAAGCTTCTCAAGCAACTATTCTGCCTTCCTCTCATAATTTGTCTCCTAAATATATTTTTGAACTCTTTTGTCAAATCTCTTGTCTGTAATGTTAACAATTCTGATGGATCCAAACTTTTGTGGCATAATAAACTTGGGCATCCTTCTTATGATGTTTTGAATCGATTGGATGTCGCCACTAATAAACATAAAATTATTGTACCTTGTGATGCATGTCACAAAAGAAAACAGACAAGATTATCCTTTTACAAACATGAATGCAACACTTCCTCCATCGTTGAAATTTTTGGGGTACTTTTGCAATACCTTCACTGATAGGAGTCACTTATTTCCTTACTCTTATAGATGGTTACAGTAGAGAGACGTGAATCTACCTCTCGAAGGACAAATCTAAAGTACCCTCACTCTTACTTCGATTTCCCAAGATGATTGCCACTCAATTCAACTCCAAGATCAGGATCTTGCGGACTGATAACATATCTGAAGTCCTCAATCATACCTGCCAAGAATTTACCACTTCCTATGGAATTGTCCACCAGAAAAGTGCACCATACACACCCCAGCAAAACGGGATAGCAGAGAGAAAGTATAGACATCTCTTAGATATGATCTGTGCATTCATGTTCCATTCAATTCTTCCTAAACATTTTTTGGTGAGATGTTGTGCTCATTTCGGTCTATCTGATTAACAGACTACCTACAGTTACGCTGAAATGGAAGAGTCCGCATGAAATATTATTTGGAAAACCACCTGATCTATCTCTTTTGCACACATTTAGCTGTTTATGCTACACAACAAACACAAAACCGCATAAGATGAAGTTAGATACTCTTGCATTCCGCTGCATCTTTATTGGATACCTCTCTGTCAGCAAGGCTGATAGATTATACGATCTTCAAGCACAAAAGATCATCATCTCCGGTGATGCGGTATTTTATAAAAGTATTATTCCTTATAAACCATCCATACTTCCTATATCATCTCAAGATCAATCTTCTGTTACTCTTCCCCTTTTAGCTCCAAAAAATGCCACTCTGCCTCCTACTATCCCTCTCAATGATGACAATCACCCAGCAGCTCCATCTTCTTCAACCACTACTGCTGTTGATAATTCTACTTCCCCTGTAATTGATGCTTTGCAGCCACCTGTCACTGACTCATCTAGGTTGCCTTCTCTCAGAAGATCATCTCGTGTGACATTAGTTCCAAGTTGGCATGCAAATTATGTGATGCACTCATCTACCCCTTTGACTCTTGGATCAGCATGTCGCCTTAGCACAAACACACCTTTGGAACCAGACACATATAAACAAGCTTCTGCACATCATGAATGGGTCAAAGCAATGGATGCTGAAATCTCTGCTTTGCATCAAAATACTAATGGATTCTGGATCCCTTATCACCTTGAAAGCAAAGAATTGGATGTAACTGAGTCTACAAAACCAAACTACATCCTGATGGCACTATTCCATGCCATAAAGCACGATTAGTTGCGAAAGGATACAATCAGGTGGAGGGGGTTGATTATTAGGAGAGTTTTTCTCCAGTAGCTAAGCACACATCCCTGCGTCTATTACTTCCAGTGGTTGTATCCCTAGAATGGTTTATTTCTCAGCTTGACATCAATAATGTCTTCTTGCGTGATAAACTTAACAAAGAAGTATATATGGATATTCCACCCGGTTACAAAAAGTCTCAACCGGGAGATATGTGCATCCTTAAGAAATCAATCCATGGACTCAAGCAGTCCTCTCGTCAATGGAATAAGGCCCTGACGGACAGTCTTTTGGCATATGGATTCATACAATCCATGCATGATCATTGCCTATATACACTACTGAAATAGGACAACTTCACCACTCTACTTGTCTATGTTGATGATGTCTTATTGGCAGGAAACTCTGATGCTGAGGCTGTCTCGTTCAGGAATTACCTTAACGAGCATTTCAGCCTCAAAGATCTAGGCAATGTCAGCTATTATTTTGTTTTGGAACTCATTCCTATAGAAGGGGGGTGTTTATGTCACTCAATGGAAGTACATTCAAGATATCATCTCAGATTCTAACCTCACTGATGCCAAATCTTCTGCTACACCTCTTCCTCCTGGCCTACGACTTGCTGCTGCTGATCCATCAGTTGTGATGCAAAATCCTTCAATTTATCGTGCATTGCTTTGTCATTTTCTGTATTTAAGCTTCACTCGACCTGACATCAGTTACTCGGTTCAGCATCTGAGCCAATTTATGCAAGCAACTCACATGGTTCACTGCTAAGCTGCACTACATAACGTAAGATAACTCAAAGGTTGCTCCCACTTCGGCCTATTCTTCCTTGATACTAACAACTTGATCTTGCAAGGATTCTGTGATGCAAATTAGGCTTCCTGTTCTGATACATGTCGTTCTCTTAATGGTTATCTCAATAATCTCGGTGATGTCACAATCTTTTGGAAAACAAAAAAACAGATCATGGTATCACGATCATGCAGTCTTGCAGCTACTGCTTGTGAGTTGAAGTTGATATTGTTTATTTTATAGGACCTACAAGTGCACATCAAATTACCAATTCACCTACATTGTGATAATCAGTCTGTTCTTCATCTCACTGCTAATCCTGTATTCCATGATTGCACAAAACATATGGAGTTGGACTGTTATCTTGTGTGTGACATGTATAAATTCGGATTTCTCCTGCCTTTATACATTCCC
The DNA here is from genome assembly GCA_025802335.1 of Pinguicula primuliflora. NCBI lineage: Eukaryota > Viridiplantae > Streptophyta > Magnoliopsida > Lamiales > Lentibulariaceae > Pinguicula > Pinguicula primuliflora. The sequence goes on from JAOYMZ010000006.1 coordinate 191,370, forward strand.
TCTATCCATCAACCCGCAGATTTATTTACTAAGTAATTACCTTTTCCCGCTTTCACTCATCTTATGGCCAAGATGGGATTCGAACTATCTCCCCTGCCTCCATCTTGCAGAGGGAGTCTTGAGATGGACGATGATGCGTGCAAAATACTGAAAACCATGATCATCGATGAAGTTGAAGAACACAAGCCGAACAGATAAGTCGCATGTTCTATGTGTCGTTACTTGTAAATACGTAGCACTTTATTATTAGTTTAGCTAATTCATGGGCCCATTGGTCCAGAGTGTAATACATGTATATAATGCATAAAACTTTGTACAAACTAGGTTAAGAAAAGTGGGGGAAAAATCACCCAATCTCTTGTCTTCTTCTCCATTTAATGTCATTACCTACAAACGGTATACATGTGGTAATCTTCTGTCGGCACACGGTGTTGAAACCTTCTCCCACACCGAAAGTATAAAGTGGAGAAAAGTAATTTAAATAGAAGGAATGGTGTGGATACTCATACCTTGTGCACAAAGTTTTGTTGAGAACACCCACATTCCTATCAAATTCACCTCACGCACACCTACACATACGAGACCTACGGTAGTTTGGGCTCAATTTATCAAAGCCCGTTGTCTCGCATGTGATGGGCCAGGCGGCCATTGACCCACATTAGTTTGGGCCAGTCGAGATCCCGCATGGGAGATAGCGTCGAGCACATCTCGTCCCCCTTGTATAGAACGTGAGGGATAGAGCTAACAGTTGGGGCCACATGAAAACTTCACTAGCCGGTAGATTGACTCTTCATCAATCTGTGCTCAACAGCATTCCTGGTTACGTGATGCAATCCTTGCTGATTCTGAAATCCACTTATGAAGAGCTTGATAATATCCGACGTTCATTCCTTTGGGGTGGTAGTCCATCTCCGACGAGCAAATTTTTACTCAACTGGGATTCAGTCTGCTAGTCGATGACCAGAGGAGGGCTTCGCCTTCGTAAAACTCGCAACACCAATATTGCTCTTATTTTGAAGCTTTCATGGGAACTGGTGGCCCATACACCAACTTTGGGCGGCATTCTTTTTAGCCAAGTACAACTTGGAGGAGGAAAATGTTACCCTCTATTTCCCAGAGGGCAGGGGCTCGCTCCTATTCTCGAACTTTCAGTGTCCCTGGTCGATCCTACTCCAATGACTGTAATGGGAAATAGGCGATGGATCCTCCTATCATTTCTGGCTGGACCCCTGGCTACCCACCAGCATCCCCCTGGTTGCATAGGTAAGTTCCTTTATCCCTGTTAACGAGTTACACATCCCTATCAATTTCTATGCTTCATCCACAGGTGTCTGGGACTGGGAAAGATTGGCATCTCTGCTGCCCCAAGGAATTTTGGACGAAATTCGTGCCTTACCAGCCCTGGATCCACGAATTGGGAAGGATATAATGGTCCGGAAATTCTCGACTTCAGGACATTGCATCGCATCCTCAGCTTAAATTTCTATGCTTCATCCACAGGTGTCTGGGATGGGGAAAGATTGGCATCTCTGTTTCCCCAAGGAATTTTGGATGAAATTCGTGCCTTACCAGCCCCAGATCCATGAATTGGGAAGGATATAACGGTCTGGAAATTCTCGACTTCAGGACATTGCATGGCATCCTCGACTTATCAATACCTCAGCATTTTGTCAACACCAGTGGACGACCCATTTGGCGGATGATCTGGAGACTTCATACTCCTGAGAGAGTAAGAATTTTCATCTGGAAACTCTTCTGAGGCCTCCTATGGGCAAATCAGGAATGCGTTCGAAGGAGAATTGTGGATAACGCAGCCTTTCATCTATGTGCCCAACCGGAATCCTTTATACATGTGATGAGAGATCGATACCGCAGTAGGAAAATTTGGATTGCACTCCCTGTAGCACTTTCTGCGACGTTCTGGACTGTGGTAAGTCTCCAAACCTGGATTAGATCTAACATCACCCCACCCCCCTCTACAAGCAACATCCCTGGTGCAACTTGGTTCGCGTTCACGTGTTGGTCCATCTGGTTGGTGCGAAATGAGTAGAATTTCAGGTTGGCTCCCACAGCACATAGCTTATAGCATCGGATTGCGGCCTTGGTGATTGAAGCACACCGCTGCTTCAAATTGATGGCTTTACGGGTCAAGATGGGCAGACGACTCCCATTCCCCTCCACGTCGGTATCTGAAGCATCCCTCGCACGACTTTTACCAGCAATGGGAAGGTTGCCCGATTTAGAGATTTTCGCCATGTTCACCGACGGAGCTTTCAAAAACACTTTTGCCGGGATTGGTGGTTTACTGTACTCGGAGCAGAACGAGAGATTACTATCCTTCTCAAGATGCTTGTGGATCTCCACCCCCCTCATGGCTGAGCTATGGGCCATCCATGACGATCTGCAATTGGCGCGTCTTGCAGATATCTCCACAATTTGTTGGTGGTGCGGTTGTACGAAAGCAATCCACCTAATTGATATAAAGGGGTCTTCCCCCACCCAAAATCACTTGGTCAGCTGTATTCGGCTACTTGCAGACTCCTTCACCTCTTTCAAAATCAAACATATCTTAAGGAGCCTGAACGCAGAAGCGGACGAGCTAGCAAAATGGTGATCCTCTGGCCTGAGTCCTCCATGCATATAGGAAGGGGTCTTGGTTCCAATCACCTTCAACTTCAGTGCCCCCTGATATCTTTACCCCCGTCCCGTATATACATGCCTTCTGCTTCCAACCGCCATGAGCCAAGACCTGTATGACGATGTGAGGACTTGTGTGCGAACTCCAGTGGGAGAAACCAAGTATTTTTTGGTGGATATAGGATTGCATCAAGGGTCAGCACTAAGTCCGTTTCTTTTCGCGGTAATTATGGATGTACTCTCTCAGGATATACAAGATGAAGTACCATGGTGTATGCTGTTTGCGGACGATATTGTCTTAGTTGCTGAGACGAAGGAGGAGGTCAATGCTAA